>SNQJ01S0181424.1:23552-42657 GCA_010110895.2 Picea sitchensis
TGGTAGCAGGTCCTATGGACCGGGAACTGAACCAAGAGAGCTAATGCGTAGGGGGCGCGTCGGAATTCGGAGGATCACGGGTCTTGGGGGTGAATGAATTTTGACACTAGAAACCCCGAATCCCGATATTGAACCAAGGATTGACATTTCGCTAATGCAGGTTTCTGGAGATTTCTCATTTGTGGGAGATTAACCCCGAAATTTTTAAATTACGATAGTGGGTGTGTTACAAAGGGGTTTTGAACTCTCTCTGATCAAAACCAGGAGTGCTCGCCGCAAAGAGGCTTCTTTGGACAAACCACATGTTACTTCGTCCACTACTACTCATCTTGATCTTGGGGCGCTTATAGGCATCAAATCCCTGGAGAGAGAAAAACCATGATACTTCTCACTCTAAATATCATAGGGGTGGGGGGACCCTCAAATCTGCCTCCTTCAGACGCTTACTCAACAGGACCACTCCAGACATTGTCTTCCTACAAGAAATTCTTGTCGTTGGCTCTAAAGTGAGAACTTTTATGAACAACTTTCGTCCTAACTATCCCACTGCAACTGTTAGTTCTTCGGGCATCTCGGGTCTTTTAGTAGTCACTTGGGATCCTACTATGTTTACTCTGGTACCTCATATTTGTTGTGGTGGTGTCCTCTTGATAGGTACTAGTCTCTGGAATGCACAACCAATCACTTTATTGAATATGTATGGTCCATGCACCGATAGGAAATTTTTTTGGGATCGGGTGGCAGACAGTGGCCTCTTCGATGGTACCAATCTGATTATTGTTGGTGATCTAAATTTTACTACCAACATTGGAGAAATTTGGGGATCGTCAACAACTATGGATAATGGATCCATTGGCCAACTACTTCACAACTCTCCTACAAAATCACAACTTAGTGGATTTTCCTCTGGTTGCTATCGTTCCTACTTGACGCAATGGGCACACGGGTCTAGATGTTATTTCTAAAAGATTGGATCGGTTCCTTATCACTCAAGACTTGGCCCTACAGGGTGGTAGATTAAAGACTTGGGTTGATTACCCCTACTTCTCAGATCACGCCTCGATCCTTCTACACTTGGATCCTCACTTCACTAAAAAATCCTACCCTTTTAAGTTCAATTCGAGTTGGCTTATGGATCAGAGCTTTACTCTATTTTCAGAGATGTTTGGTTGGATCCCTCTTTTCTGTTTGAGCTGAATGTGCAGACACGCTTGGTCTGGAAACTAAAAACTCTAAAACACAGGGTAAACCGTTGGGCTAAAAACCTCAGAAAACATAGACTTCACAGATTCCATGATCTGTAGACGGATCTAAAGGCCACCCTCCATAGGGACCATCATGATGGAGGACAATTGGGCATTGATTTATCCTTGGATCTTCTAGAATCTGAACGAAACAAAATTCTCATGGCAGAAGAGGCTCTGTGGCGCCAATGTCGCAGGGCAATTTGGTTAAAATGTGGTGACCATAACACAAAAAAATTCCACTACTTTGCTAGTAACCGCAAGAATAAAAAGTATATTTGGGAAATTATCGATGACTTTGGGTTTACTCACAAGGATTAGCTCGCCATAAAAACAATAGCTACAACTCATTTTAAATCTTTTTATGGGGATAGAGCCAATCCTTCACTCCCAGACTCTGTTAGAGTGGCTAGCCTCTTCCCCCGTATGGCTACAGTGGAGGACATTCACTTTATGGACAAACCTTGTTCTCTACATGAGGTAAGAGATGTACTTAAATCATTTGCAATTGATAAAATCCCTGGCCCGGACGGGTGGACCGTTGAGTTCTTCCTTCATTATTTTGAACTAGTTGGCGAGGAGCTCCTCGACTTGGTTGAAGACTCCAGACTGCGGGGAAAATTTTGGGGTTCTATAAACTCTACTTTCCTGACTTTGATTCCAAAATAAAAACCACCCAACTTCTTTTGGAGATTACATACCTATCTCTCTTTGCAACTTGTGTTATAAATTGATTACAAAAATCATCGCAAATCGTCTAAAGCCTGTTCTCTCGAGATCCCTGTCGAGTGAACAATTAAGCTTCCTAAAAGGCAGACAGATTCTTGATGCCATAGGCATGGCACAGGAATGCCTTCATATTAAAGACGAAAAATCAAAGGCACTAATCCTTAAGCTTGACCTTAAAAAGGCTCTTGATTGCATTGATTGGGACTTTCTATGGTTGATCTTGGTACAATCTGGCTTCAGTTTGACCTCCATCAATTGGATTATGGGTTGTTTGAGAGCACCACAGCCACCGATTCACATTTGCAGTCAGCGGGAAGCTTCCCCTTCTTCTGCTTGTGGCATAGGTGCGAGAGGCGGGGTTGCACTCTCCCCTCTACTTTTATTTTAGTCATGGAAGGCCTTAGCATTCTCCTAAAACTTGGTCAGTCACAAGGGAATTGGATAGGTGTTAAAGTTTCTAGGTTGGTAAAGATCCTTCATCTTCTCTTCATAGACGACGTTCTAATATTGACCAATGACTCCATTCTTGAATGGAGAGAAATCCAAAATATTCTACAAGTCTTTAGCAATGCCTCTGGTCTACATTTAAACTAGTCAAAATCAACCTTTCATTTTTCAAATCTCTCTGTTTAGTCACTAACCCACCTCAAAGTACTCTTTCCACATACTTTTATAAATCTTTTTGAAGGCTTTAATTATCTTGGATATTTTATTAAGGAAGATTCCTACAAGATTGTTGACTGGAATTGGCTTGTGGCAAAAGTGGAAAAAAGAATTGGGAACTGGTGAAACCGTTGGCTCTCCATTGGTGGGTGTTTTACACTCATAAAAGTTATCCTGGAAGGACAACCAATATATTGGATGGCCTTAGCTGCCCTACCAGTCGTCGTTCTGCACAAGCTCCGTAAACTCTCTTTCAACTTTCTCTGGTCGGGTTGCACATATTCACATCGTCTCCATCTCTGTAGTTGGGAGTCTCTCGCAAAGCCAAAACAAAAAGGTGGATGGCGTCTCGGGAATATACTCTTTTTTAACTTAGCTCTTGTTGCAAATACACTTTGGCGTGTGTTAACAAACATTGGGATTTGGCACATTGTTATCTTGGATAAATATCTTCCACTTTGTTTCACTACTGCTTGGCTCAGATCGTCTCCTTCCATTTCTAGATCAACCTCGTACACTTGGAGAAACTTGGCTCGAACGACTCCACTTATATCCCACTAGCTCTCCTAGAACCCGAGGTCTGGTCACTCTATCCACATCGGAATGGATCGTATCTTGGGTTTGGGGGACTCCTCCTTTTTATCTGCACAACTCATTAATCATCTCCATTCCATCCATATATGTTACTTCTTCCATGCAAAAGACACTTCTAGGCTTGGATCTATCTCGCTTTGTTGGCGATCTAGTGCAGATATTGGCCTGCCAAAAGCTCTAGTCGTGGAATGGGATACATATTGTAAGTCTTTATCAAGCGCTGATATCAAGCTTCTTGATAGAGAGGATGAACTCCTATGGATAGGAGGTGACTCCTCGGGCCGCCTATCTATCTCAAAGATTTACTCAACTATTTCAAATTTGCAATGGTCACATTCAACTGTTGGCTAGAGGAAAAAGTTTTGGACTTGGAACATCCCACAGAAGATAAAGCTCTTTACTTGGTTGGCTATTGAAAACAAAGTTCACACTTGGGATATTTTACAAAAAAGAGGTTGGAATGGACCTAGCTTTTGTCACCTCTGCTCCAGGGAGGCGGAATCAGTGACACATATATTTGTTCATTGCCCCTTCACTAGACAGGTATGGGATCGGATCGCTTCTGTCCAAAACATATCGACTACCTAGGATGGGATATCGTTGATAGACTACTACAAGTGTTGAAGTAATAAGCAACGATCTCATCTCGCTTTGCCTCCAATAATTTGTTGTTTTTTGTGGCTGGAGAGGAATAACACCATCTTTACAAATGGGATCACATCTACTTCAACTGTTGTTTACAAAGCCCTTGGATTGTTTACAAACTGGATTTCTTTACACCGGAAACAAAAAACTATCAAACAAAGGCAAAGGCACACTTCACTAAGGGTCTGATCACAGGATGGTTCGATGGCGTTGCACAATCGGATGGTCTTCAAAGTGGGGCGGGTGGTCTCATAAGGATAACAAGGAACTCTTTCTATTGTTGGACTCTCAACTGCGGACTTGACACCAACACAAAGGAGGAATTGATGGGGGCCTAGGCAACTTTACATTTGGACACTAGGCTAAATATACTAGATATCCAACTCCTTGGGGACTCAAAAATAGTCATCGAATGGTTAAACTCCAAAGGCAAGCTACAAGTTTCTTCCCTTCTTGTCTGGATGGACAGAATTCGAGAGCTCCACTCAAATTTTAGGAATATCACTTATATCCACACTCTGCGGGAACACAATAAGAAAGTTGACGCCCTATCCAAGACTTCTCTCCATAAGCAAGCTAGATTATTTTCTTATAATCACTGGATAGATAATCATGAGGGCCCACTCACTATATAAATCTCTATTAGCCATTTTCAATGATAGCCTTCCGGAATCTATCACTTTGATAGTTTTGTCTGTCCACTCTTGCCTTTGTTTTTTTAGCATCAGTAAAGATTGTCAGTATTTTGGACTTATCTTTTTGTATTGATTATTGTATTGGCCCTTATCATCAGCCTCTTTTTGGGGTACAGATCATAGCTATACACAGGTTATCATCCTTGTGGAGAGTTTTGTAAATCTTAGATGTAAACCAAATTATATTATCAATATAATTGAGGAAAAAATTCTGTTGGAAAAACTTCATTTATAATATTTTTGAGAACGTTGACTTACAAAAATGGACTTTAAATGAAAGCTTTTCATTGTGAAAAACTCTTTCATCTAATTAATAATAACTTTCGAATTGCCTCTTAATTATATCCTTTTCTTCAATGCTAAGCCTCTTAATTATATCCTTTTCTTCAATGCTAACTTTAAAAAACTTTTGAATCGCCTCTTAATTATATCCTTTTCTCGAGTGTTAACATTAAAACCAATTTTAATAATTATATCCTTTTCTCCAATGCTAACATTAAAACCAATTTTAAGAGTAGCACTTTATACATGTTATTTATACTTTTACCCAAACCTACTTGAAAGTTCTAGAATGTATTCTCATGCCTCCACCTCCTCCTATTGATCTATTACTTCTTCTCTTATTATTAGTCCATGCCGAAGGCGTAGAGGGACTACAATGATCGATAATTCATTGACTTCATATTAATATGTCCTTTAACTATAAATTTTCGCATCATCTGTATTGTTCTAACTATAGAAGTAAATAAATTATTTTTTATATAATAAAAAAACCTTATATGTCATCATCTTAATGGAGAATATATTGGAGGTCTTATTGCCAATTTCGTTGTTCCCAATGTTGTAAATGTTTATATATCCAAAGTTTTGAGCTTAGACGCTCTTTTTTAATTTTTATTACATTTTTACTGAAATGTTTACATACCGAAAGTTATGAGCATCGACGTTGTTTTTTAATGTTTTTATTATTTTTATTTGTATTGAAATGTTTACATACCGAAGGTTTGGACCATTGACACTCTTTTTGAGGTACTTGAATATGCCTGACAACTTAAATGTTTGCATACCGCGAGGCCCTTAAACAACCTGATAACCTTAAATGTTTACTTAAATAGGCTTCTCACACTACATTTTTCCTCGAATTTTTCCATACAATGTTGCAGTGAATTTGGACAATATTGTTGTCCATTTCCAGTTGCATAGTCATCATATGTTTCATACTTCTTCTATGCTTGGAATGCAATTTGGTCATCGTTGAAGATACATATATTGTTTACTGGTTCGGTGGGTGCTTCTTGTTCGTTGGTTCGTCGGTTGCTGCTTGTTGTTGTTTGATTCAACTTTGCAAGGTTGAGGACTTGCACCTGCAGTTGGACCTGTTGGTGCTTGTTGCTTGCTTTTGTTTGCTTCAACTTTGTAGGGTTGGGGTCCTGCATCCGCAGTTGGAGCTTTTTTTTTTTACTTTGCGGGGTCCAAGTCCTGCACCCACAATTGGACCTGCGCTTTTGTCGTTCATCGTTGCAGAGTAAGTTTTGATGTCATAATTTCATTTGTATTTGTTCTTTGTTCTTTGCAGTTTGCAGTTTGCAAGTAAGAATGTTTAATTATTTCTACTCGCATGGTCGTCATATGTTTCGAGTTTCTTCTGTGCTTCGGATGCAATTTGGTAATCATTGAAAATACATATGTTGTTTATTAGTTCAATGGTTCTTTCTTGTTCGTTGGTTCGTCGGTTGTTGCTTGTTGTTGTTTGGTTCAAGTTTGCGAGTTTGAGATCCTGCGGCTGCAGTTGGGCCTGTTCGTTCTTCCTCGCTGGTTTGTTGCTTGTTGTTTTCTTTTGTTTGCTTCGGATTTGCAAGGTTGGGATCCTGCGCCGACAGTTGGAGCTGTTTTTTTTCACTTTGCGGTGTTCAAGTCCTGCACCCATAAGTGGAACTGAGGTTCTGTCGTTCATCATTAACGAGTAAGTTTCAGTGGTATACTTTCATTTGTGTTCGTTGTTTACTTTTCGATGTTTACATTTTTTGCAAGTAATAATGTTTAAGTATTTATTCTTCGTTCTTGTCGTGCAGACTTTGCATAGAGGTTGGCATATCATTTTCTCCTGCTCTTCAATTTTTCTTCAATTTTTTCCTGGGACTCTGCACCATGTCCATGCCAGTGACGTGTCCACAACTCCGGCTGTCATTTTTTCTAGCATTGCAAATTCTGGTCATTTTCCATGTGTGGCGAAGTCAAGATCTAACGCCTTTCCTGCTCTTAAATTTTGCTCCAATTTTTTCTCCTAACTCTGAACCATGCCTACATGTCTTTGCAAAATGTTCTTGTGGAACAAAAAGATACCGAGATGGTGCTAGCAAGAGTGGTGTTTCTTGGATTGCAAATTGCAATATTCAGTTTCTATGCTGCTTCGCGTGCAACATTGCTAACATAATGAATGTGTTCTCAAATGCATCAAACCATTTACATTTGGATGAAACCATTATCATTATAGGATACTTTAGTGTTGACGTGCTACAAAATAGTGGCATAACAAATAATTGGACAACTACATGTGCAATTACAATGTTCGCTTTCTTTTTGTAAAGATAAAACATGTGCAAAATGCACTTATTAACCATATATGGTCAAATGTGCCCATATCACAATACAACCTCTTTATCTTGTACACAGACTGGTCTAACCACGATGAAATTTGTCTTGTACTTGAAATATGAGGTATACATCAAAGATATTGCAAAATTATATTTCCATTTCTCAAAGCATATATGGATACTTTGTTGCACAAAACCAAAATCATTCAGCTATGGCCATGCAATTTCTTAATATTTTCTGGCTTGTAATATATTTTGGACAGGAAAAAATCTATATAATTACAACCATGGATCAAGAAAAGCAAAGGTTCATGTTTCTAACTATCTTTTATTCTATTTCTTTGATTCTCATTTACTGTATGTACATATTACTTGTTCTCCCCTACATATGAGCTTCCATTCATGTTCATTGTATTTTGTGCGTTCTCACATTGAAACAAATAGAATAACTGGAGAAGACGAAGGAGTCTTTACCTCAAATGTAGAAGAGGAGATACAAAGGTGCATGCTTGTACTCTTATTTCATATTCCATTGTTTTGTATTTCATTTATTGTATGTATATGTGTTCTATTGCTTTGCACCTAATTTATTGTATGTATATATTGTGTATCTTCCTACATAATAACTTATCTTCATGTCCTGTGTATTCTCTGTGCTGCTACATTGAAATAAATCGAACTCTGTTTATTTTTTTACGTGCCTTCCTGCATACCAACTTACCTTCATGTCCATTGTATTTTTTTGCATTGCTACATTTAAACAAACAGAATAACTGGAGAAGACGATGGACTCTCTGCTGCAAATGTAGAAGAGGAGATACAAAGGTGCATGCTTCCACTCTTATTTCATATTCCATTGTTTAGTATTTCATTTATTGTCTGTATATTTTTTCTACTTGTTCTACTGCTTTGCACCTAATTTAATGTATGTAGATACTACGTATCTTCCGACATAGTAACTTATCCTCATGTGAATTGTATTCTTTTTTATGCTACATTGAAATAAATAGAACTGTATTTATTTTTTTACATGTCTTTCTACATACTAACTTACCTTCATGTCCATTGTATTTTTGGAGTTGCTACATTGAAAGAAACAAATTAGTTGGACAGGAAGATGAATTCGTATATGCCACAGCAGAGGGGGATGAAGTACAATCTTCGAAAAGGTATACCAACTGTAATAGTAAATCAAACACACAAAACGGGTGGGTGCATATAATATTGGACTAGAAAACGATTATTTGGAAACAATGGGCCTTTGTTGAGACTTCTCGCTTCCAAACTTTGCCCTCCCCATTTCTATTTTCCCACTTTCTATTATCCCTTTTTTTCCCTCTTCTATACTTAACCAAATTCCCCTTTGTTTTTCTCCTCTACTTTTGCTTTCTGGTTGCTTTCCTTAGTCGTATTTCCAAAAATGTCTAGGTGCGCGGGTTGGCGGACTCACGGGTTCACATTTATACTCATGCTTCTATATCACGACTCCAACCGACGGTTTCCTCATTCCATACTTAGCCACTTTTTCGATCATGGGTTCCCGGGATGGCGGGTTCAAGATTGTGCCTCTAGCTTCGGAGGTTCTGTGATATACAGATTGGTCGTCGTACCCCCCCATCATGCCCTATTCCTTGTTATACATTTTTGCAGTCAAAAAATCTAAGGCATACAATTTGACCGTCGGGTCCTCATGTTTCATGAGTATCCCTTGACGCCCTATTTTGTATTCCATCTCCTTCGACCCTGTATGTGACATTCATAACAATTGTGGACAATATGCAATGCATATGCTTATTTATTCCTTCTAATGTTCATCTACATATGCTTGCATCAGAAAAAGTTGGACTAGTGACATGGCCATGAGCAGTCAATCATCGCAAACATCAACAAAACGACAAGGCCAAAGGTAAAGATTCATACATTGTGTTCCTCATATGTTTACCAAACAAATATCCTGAGCTATTTATTCATCTATGCCATGATAAATATGATGATGTCATCTGAAATACATACTTTGCAGTTCATAAGAAGTATCAACAAGCGCAAGTGAGACGTCGAACATAACGCAAGTTATGCAAACTTAGAGGTCTGGTTGCAAAAATCCAGCCTCCATACTTCATCCAAGTTGTGTGTCTACTTGTACATTTATGCCAAGAAAAAAGAAAACAAAAAAAATAATGCAGACTACCATTCACATTACATTTCCTGTTCAAAAAATGTCACCAGGTCTAAACTTATAACACCCAAAATACTATCAATAGAGGGCTTGAACAGTCGTCGAACTGGACAAGTGTTTGTCGGGGACATAATAGTTGTCTATAGCGCCTACTTGGACAAGTCAAACAAAACTATATCCATTATGCGTGCTAACATGACATACAACTAAGCCCCGATGACAGTCACACTGACTATTCCTACACAACTTGTCCATAAACATGCAGAAAAGATATTGACAGGTAATGGGATATCCATTACAAATTTTAATATATTGCCCAAAACAATATATGACCATGGTGATTGTGATCGGATTATATCGCTCAACGAAACAAGTATTGTGGAAAAAAATCTCGTGATTTGTTCTGAATATCGTTTCGTACTGGACACAACAATCAACCAACTTGCACAGAGCAACGACACTTACCCAACCGAAACCATTGGTGCAACATTCACACTCATGAGAAAACTTGGCTCGCAAAACATTCTCCATATAAAAGATGGAGAGTCAGACAACGACAAGGCAACGATACCATTCTCCATATCCAGATTTGTCATTTACTTTCACATGTCCATGTATCTCGGTTATGTTACACAACTATTGCATTGTTTCATGTTGCAACTGCAATTGTTCGACACCTATTCAAATTTGTTTTCCTCAATGGAACAACAATTGCATAAAGGGAAATTTCCACTTATGCTCTTCAAAAATATAACAAAGAAAAGAGATGTTAAAGAAAGGATCTTTCGCACAACCCAAACAACATTTGTAACAGAATTGCGAACATACATAGTACGAGATCTCAAGACACTAACTTGATCGACAACTGTTGTGTGTATACATCTACAATTCCATCCTCACTTTGCTCATACAAATTGGCTTTACCAGTTTTCTACAGCTTTTTGTTGTTGTTGTGCAGTTGTATATTATATTGTTCAATATATTAACTGATATGCTCACGTGCCCAAGTTGAGGGTGTTTTGGTTGCAACAAATGCGTACTCGACCCCCTTCAAGCATGTATGTGCCAAATGCAACTCTCCTGCTTATGCCTCTGCTTTCATAAATGATGGTACAATTGATTGTCTACGATGCAGTGAAAAATGCCCTTACATATATAGACATTGCCTCAATGTTGCCATCCGAACTGTGGGAAACACAATCGTACATTGTACAATTAGACAACCTATGTTACAAGATGTTCTTCCTGGTTAGCAGAATTGCCATATGAAGTATACCTACAGAAAAAGGCAAACAATGTCTACATGTTGCATGACTTTCGGGTCCATAGCAAATTTCCCTTAAAGGAGGACAATGCAATACTGCATATCGGTTGAAAAAAAATGCATATCAAGCATTGGTAGGAAACGAAAAAATCTCATGTGTATCTGTCCATGCCACCCAATGAGGATATGAATAGAATTTTGCAGTGCCATGGCAAATTGAACAAGAAGCGCATAAGATTGTGTAGTCCATAAATAGGAAGCATGAGGACAAACCCCATACAAAGTATCCAACTGTGCCAACTGTGAATAAATCAGGCCCATCCTTTGAACTGTCGAAATGGCTTGCTCCTCTAAACGGAACCATCAAGCATTTCCAATAATATTGGAAATTTGACATTGTTAAAACTGGTAGTGATAGAACATGGCACTATCAGAAGCAAATGTCCATAGCGATCTTGCTTCATGGTAAAATAGTAATCAACAAGTTTCTTGTTCCCCGTTTGGGGGTTTGGTTATAACTGGGATACAATGTCAAATCTTTGTTGGTTTTGTGTTGTCTTGTGTTTGGCATAATTTTGTTCATGTGCTTTCCTGCTATAGTTCAAGGTTCTCATGGGCCCAGTTATTTTCTATGGGAACATATACCACATGTAAGAGAAAACCAGTGCCACGTGTATTTTTTTTATATCAAATTGTTTGATGCCTAAGTCGATGCATACTGCTCTATGGACCCTTGTGGGATCTCACTTGTCACCTTCTGTGTTCGTGCGTTGCCTTGTGCCTCGACTTTCAATACATTTGGTGTTTACTTGGCTCTTGGTTGTATGCTTTGTTCTCGAAAATTAATGATACATTCAAGATCTTTGTGGTTTTTCTATGATCTTAAAGAATATACAGGACTTGTTTTTCCTTTTAATATAAGCTCTCTAACGCAAATGTAGTATGTGGCTCGTTTTAGCACTTTCACTTGATCGATGAACTTACCAAAATTCGTCTTCAAGAATATTTTGAAATAAAAGGATATATACTATGTGAAGTCCAATGGAACTATCATATCAACCACAAAAAATTAAAACTATAATTCGTCTTAAAATTCAAATTCGTCGTTGTTATACTTACAATGAAGTTGACAGTACAATAATTTTACTTAAACATCTCAAAATTGATTTTCCTATGGCTTTTCGATGCCTCTCTTATGCAAACACATCCTGGAAACTATAAACATGGCTCGCTTTATCTATTCCTTGATTGAAAAGATTGTTCACATGTTTAATGCACTTCATAGTGACTGTTAAGACCATCAATGGGGCTTTCTTACACCAATTCATGCTTCCGAAAATTGTCATCCCCTTTCTTTTTGCCCCCTGCTTTCCCTTTCTGGTTACTTAGTCATTTTTCGGAAAATGTCTAGGTGCACGAGTTGACGGATTCACATGTTCATATTTCCACTGATACTTTTATATCACGAGTCCAACCGACCGCTTCCTCGTTCCATATTCGACAAACTTATTGGATCGCAGGTAGGCGGGCTTAACATTGCGTTTCCATTGTTATATCGCTTACAAACAACACCCGAACTTCCTCGATCTACAAATTGACAACCAAATTCCCCTTTCTTTTTCTCCTTTACTTTCCCTTTTTGGTTACTTAGTCGTTTTTTCGAATGTCTCGTGCTTTTATATACAACACCCGAAGTTCTGCAATATACAAATTGACCGTCGAAGTCCGTCACTGTCCCCTGTTCTATGTTACACATTTTGCAATCAAAAGTTGGGATACATACAATTTGACCATCAAGCCCTCACGTCTCCTGAGTAGAACTTGTGGCCTTGTTTTCAAGCCCGTCAATATGCCCTGTTTCGAGTATGTCTCATGCTTTTATATCACGAGTCTGACCAACCGCTTCCCCATTGCATACTTGGCCACTATTTCCATCATCGATTCCTAGTCAGGCTTGCTCAACATTGTGCTTCCATTGTTCCGCGACCTACAAACAACACCCGAAATTTCGTGATATACAAATTGACCGCCGAAATTCGTCATTGTGCCATGTTCTGTGTTACACATTTTGCAGTCAAAATTTTAGAGACATACAATTTGACCATCAAGCCCTCACGTCTCCTGAGTAGAACTTGTGGCCTTGTTTTCAAGCCCGTCAATATGCCCTGTTTCGAGTATGTCTCATGCTTTTATATCACGAGTCTGACCAACCGCTTCCCCATTGCATACTTGGCCACTATTTCCATCATCGATTCCTAGTCAGGCTTGCTCAACATTGTGCTTCCATTGTTCCGCGACCTACAAACAACACCCGAAATTTCGCGATATACAAATTGACCGCCGAAATTCGTCATTGTGCCATGTTCCGTGTTACACATTTTGCAGTCAAAATTTTAGAGACATACAATTTGACCATCGACCCCTCATGTCTTCTGAGTATAACTTGTGACCCTATTTTCAAGCTCGACCGACCGCTTTCCATACTTGGCCATTTCTTGGAATCTCTTTCGCAGGTTGGCGGGTCGACGAAATGTGCAATGCTTAATCGCTCTTCGCCATCGCTGCCACCTTCACACTTCTTTCTAGACATGCAATTATTAAGCTTTAATGCTAATAGCTCATCATGCAGGAACCGTTAAGATTGTCATTAATGTCCGAAAGGATGGAGCAGATTTGTCATTAATACGAATTAAACCAAGATTTGCAGAGGGTTGTGTTATACTTTCCAAGTGTTCATTTCAAGCATCATGCAATCTCTTTCGTGCATCGTCCGGTTGGCGGCTTCACAAAATCTCTAATCCTTAATCGCTCTTAATCGTCACCGTCACCTTCGCACTTTTTTCTAAATATGCAATTAATAAGATTTAATGGTAACAACTCATTATGCACGAACTGTAGAGACTGTCATTGATCACCGAAAGGCTCGAGGAGATCTCCCATTGATACGCATTAAACCAATATTTGTGGAGGGTTATATTATCCCTTCTGAATGTTCATTTCAAACATCCTCTGGAGCAAACAAACATTCTCGTTAACTTATGACAACAATTCAACAACAGTTCTGTCTAGATACAGTAAACACCTTCGGGCATGATGACCAGAAGTACCAGTGCTCTAAGGCATATTCTTACTACTCATCTCTCTCCGCCCAGAAGAAAAAAAGGAGATGGTCCCTTCGTGCATTGAGAGATATATTTCAAGCCAAAGAATTCCAAGGAAACCCCACTTGCTCAGACAGCTCGCCCACCTGCATTGATGGCTGGTGCAGAGGTTGATGCGGTCGATTTTGAGCCATAAGAAGATGATCTGATGGATGATGATACGACGATGGATGATGGCAATGCAGACATTGTTCCCACTCCTGCGCCCAAATTGAAATCAACCATAACGGGGGGCACTTCCCGGCTCGACGATGGCGACCCTGACAAGACCAAAGGAAGGGGTTTCAGAAAAGAAACCGACGTTGAACGCAATAGCCGCTTTGCAGCTCGAGAGTAAGAATTCCATAGGCCCAAATTAGTCCGTTATGGGTGGAAGTCTTTCACTGTAAGGAAATGGTCTCTTGATTCCCCCAGAGATATATTTCAAGGCAAATAATTATTCAATTGCAGGACCACTCTCATGTTCTCTGGATATACAATTAACATCTTAGGGGATGAGGACTAGAACTCCCACTGGTGCAAGGCATATTCCTACTACTCATCTCCTTCCGCCCAGAACAGACTAATTTGGGCCTCTAAAATTGTTCGTGCAACTTGTGTCCCTTAAGTCTTTGCTTATAAAGAGGGGGTCTCTTGGTCCCCTCCTGCCTAGAACAAATTAATTTGACCTCTCAAATTGCTTGTGTAGGTTGTGTCCCTGAAGTCTTCGACTGTGAGGAGGTGGTCTCTTGGTGTGTCCTCACTTTCAGATTCAGGCTCTTCTGCTTTCCCTACAACATTTTTTGTCTTCTTCCTCACATGAAGCTTGTGAGAACTATCAATTTTACCGTGAGGATGGGTTCTTATGTCCTCCTGCGTTTGAAAAATTATGGGTTGCTTTCTTACTGGGGTGGGCCGTTGGAGCAATGTTGCAGGATGTCGTGCTCTTGGCAGTGGTGGCCGCGGATTGGAAATTCTTCTCACCGGGGCCTTTTCCCTATTATTTGTACAATTCAATGGTGCCTTGCAATGTCTCCAGGTCGCCAACGTTAGGAGCAGGAGTGTTGTTCACCTGCTTCAAGCCAAAGAATTATTCCACTACGGAACCACTCTCTTGTTTCTTTGTCGCCTCGGGTCTTTCGCAAGGTATTGATATTGTGGCAGCGAACATTGACCTTTCGATGAGAAGACTGCAAGGACTTCCTAAAAAATCACGGTAATGAGTTTTGTATGCATGTTTAAGAGCATCTCAATGGCTCCTGCATGTTGTCCCACTAGAGGAACAACACATAATTATATGCATGTTTTTTTTTTTTGTAGATCATGTACTTGTATTTATGACAAATATGTTCAATGCTACGGTGCAAAGAACTCAATACAATGTCTATGAATAGATATACACTACCCAATATTTTATTTTTATGGATTTACTATTAAAAAATTACCTTGGAATCTTGGTTGCTACTTCTTTGTTGGATTTAACACCTCTTCTCGTTAGCATGGTTTGATAGTCTCATAGTTCTTGAATATTGTATTGGCTCAAGTAATTTGATCTAATATGGAGCATTGAACAATTATATGACAATGCATTGTGTCGATCCCATAAGGCTTCTATGGAAACATAAATGAATTTCAGACAGTTTCAAACCAACATTCAATTCTATTCGTAATGCAGATAGAACATAGCAACACTAATTCAAAACGCAACAGTCGGGGCCCCGCCCTAGAAATTTTGTTTTCATCTCAACCTTGCTGAGCAAACGATTTCTTATTTCCCTTTCACTTCCTTGATTCCTTTACTCTAAAAGCAAACATTTTATTAGTTGTCCATCCCCTGGCCTCTATTTGAGCACTTTTTACTTTATTAATGAAATTGCCAAATTTCTTCTTCGTGAATAAAAAAAAAAAAAAAACTGATCTATGGTGGATGAAGTCAAATGGGACTATGAAATCAACCACAATATTAAAATTCAAGATCATCATTGTTGTTTCTAGATATGCAATTATTAAGCTTTAATGCTAACAACCCATCATGCAAAAAGTTTAATACTTAAGATAATATGTCAAAGTCATTGAAGAATGTATCAAGAACACAATTACTCCCACAAGTTGCAATAAAAACAAATCTTCAACAAAGCATTTGCTCACACCCTTTTTAATGGTACAAGCACAATAGAAAACAAGTAAGTGGATAAAATATTAGACTATAAAATGATGGTTTTGCAACAGTGGGGCTTGTTTGAGACCAATTCCCACTTATGAAAATTGCCATCCGCTTTTCTATTTTCCCACTCTTTTATCCCCTTATTTTCCCTCTTTTATACTTAACCAAATTCCCCTTTCTTTTTCCCCTGTACTTTCTCTTTCTGGTTACTTAGTCGTTTTTTTTATTTTTTAAATGTCTTGTTGTGCGGGTTGGTGGATTCATGGGTTCACATTTTCATTCATGCTTTTATATCATGATTCTGACCGAGCGCTTCCCCTTTCCATACCTAGCCACTTTTTCGATCGTGGGTTCCCACGTAGGCGGTCTCTAAATTACACTTCCATTGTTCTATGACCTGCAAACAACACTCCGGCTTCTACGATATACAAATTCACTTCCGGACTCCCACATCATCCCCTCTTCCGTGTTACACATTTTGCACTCAAAAGTTCTGATACATACAATTTGACCGTTGGGGACTCACGTCTCCCCGGGAACCCTTATCACCCTATTTTGAATCTCGTCCGACCACTTTTCACACTTGGCCATTTCTTGGAATCTCTTTCGCGGATTGTCGCGTTCATGAAATTTCCAATTCTTAGTTGTTGTTTCCTGTGCCCGGCACCTTAACATTTCTTTCCAAGTATATGAAATAAGTATACAACTTCTCCAGAAACATGCACAAAAGATCTTGCCAGGAAATGGGATATCTATTACAGATTTGAATATATTATCCCTTCTTCTATACTTAACCAAATTCCCGTTTATTTTTCCCCTCTACTTTCTCTTTCTGGTTACTTGTTGTTTTTTCGAAAATGTCTAACTGTGTGGGTTGGCGGACTCACGGGTTCACATTTGCACTCGTGCTTTTATATCGCGACTTCGATCGACCGCTTCCCCATTCCATACCTAGCCACTTTTCCTATCACGGATTCTCGGGCAATCGGGCTCTAGATTTCACTTCCATTGTTTCGTGACCTGCAAACAACACCCGGACTTCCGTGATATACAAATTTACTGTTGGACTCCCACATCATACCATCTTCCGTGTTACACAGTTTTCACTCAAAAGTTCTGAGACCTGCAATTTGACCTTCGGATCCTCACGTCTCCTGGGGAACTATTGTCGCCCCATTTTGAAGCTCGTCCGTCCACTTTCCATACTTGGCCATTTCTTGGAATCTCTTTTGCGGATCGTCGGGTTGGCGGGTTCACGAAATATCCAATTCCTAATCGTTGTTTCATGTGCCCGCCACCTTCACACTTCTTTCCAAGTATGCAATAACTGAGGTTTAATGCTAACAGCTCACCATGCCTCCAGGAGACAGTCATATTAACTGTCCCTACACAACTTTTCCAGAAACATGCATAAAATATCCTACTAGGTAATGGGATATCTATTACAAATATCAATATATTAGCGAAAACGAGTCCCACCTACCGTTTCCCTATTCCATACTTACCGACTTTTTCGCTTTCGGATTCCTGGACAGGCGGGCTGCACTTCCATTGTTCCCTAACCTACAAACAACAACCTGACTTCTGCGATATACAAATTGACTTCCAGACTCCCACATCATCCCCTCTTCCATGTTACACATTTTGCACTCAAAAGTTTTGATACATACAATTTGTCGTTGGGGCCTCACGTCTCATTGGGAACCCTTGTCACCCTATTTTGAAGCCCATCTGATCGCATTCCACACTTGGCCATTTCTTGGAATCTCTTTCATGGATCGTCAGGTTGGCGGGTTCAGGAAATTTCCAATTCCTAGTCATTGTTTCATGTGCCCACACCTTCACACTTCTTTCCAAGTATATGCAATAAGTATACAACTTCTCCAGAAACATGCACAAAAGATCTTTCCAAGAAATGAGATATATATTACAGATTTGAATATATTAGCCCTTCTTTCCCCTCTTTTATACTTAACCAAATTCTCGTTTCTTTTTCCCCTCTACTTTCTCTTTCTGGTTACTTAGTCATTTTTTTCCCGAAAATGTCTAATTGTGCAGATTGGCGGGCTCACGGGTTCACATTTGCACTCGTGCTTTTATATCGCGACTCTAACCGACAGCTTCCCCATTCCATACCTAGCCACTTTTTCGATCGCGGATTCCCGGGCAGGCGGGCTCTAGATTGCACTTCCATTGTTCTGTTACCTGCAAACAACACCCGGACGTCCACGATATACAAATTTACTGCCGGACTCCCACATCATACCCTCTTCCATGTTACACAGTTTGCACTCAAAAGTTTCAAGACCTACAATTTGACCGTCGGGTCCTCACATCTCCTGGGGAACTATTGTCACCCCATTTTGAAGCTCGTCCATCCGCTTTCGATACTTGGCCATTTCTTCGAATCTCTTTCGTGGATCGTCTGGTTGGCGGGTTCACGAAATATCCAATTCCTAATCATTGTTTCTTGTGCTCGCCACCTTCACACTTCTTTCCAAGTATGCAATAACTGAGGTTTAATGCTAACATCTCACCATGCCTCGAGGAGATAGTCATACTAACTGTCCCTACACAACTTGTCCAGAAACATGCAGAAAATATCCTGCAAGGTAATTGGATATCTATTACAAATATCAATATATTAGCAAAAATGAATCCCACTGACCGTTTCCCTATTCCATACTTACCGACTTTTTCGCTTGCGGGTTCCCAGATAGGTGGGCTCAAGATTTCCCTTGCATTGTTCCGCGACCTGCAAACAACACTCAGAATTCCGCGATATACATGCAGAAAAGATATTGCCGGGTAATGGGATATCTATTAAAAATTTCAATATATTAGAGAAAACGAGTCCGAATGACCATTTCCCTATTCCATACCTAACCACTTTTTCGATTGCGGGTTCCCGGACAAGCGGGCTCAAGATTGCCCTTCCATTGTTCCACGACATGCAAACAACACCCGAAATTCCGCAAATATACAAGCTGGTCATTGGACTGCCCCATCATGCCCTCTTCCATTCTACACGTTTTGCAGTCAAAATTTCTTAGACATACAATTTGACTGTTAGACCCTCACCTCTCTCGAGAATCCCCTGTAACCCTATTTTGAAACCCGTCCGACCGTTTTTCATACTTGACCATTCCTTACTTGCTCTTCCCCGTCCCCATCACCTTCGCACTTGTTTATAATAA
>SNQJ01S0181426.1:0-19270 GCA_010110895.2 Picea sitchensis
CAATCATCCATATACACTTCCACACATTCATGGATCAAGTCAGAAAATATTCGAAGAATAGCGTGATGAAAAGTGGTGGGTGCATTTCAGAGACCAAAAGGTAAGAATCGATAAACAAAGGTCCCCCATGGGAAGGTGAAATTGTTTTTATTTGTATGCTCAAGGGAAATGCATATTTGATTGTAACTACTAAACCCATCAAGGAAAAAAATTATTTTTTTCAGCTAATGTGTCCAGGACTTGGTCTATGAAGGGTAGAGTAAATTAATCTTTCATGGTGAATTTTTTAAGTTCCTTGTAATCAACACAAATCTTCCACTTTCCATTCCTTTTATGAAAATTCACTAGTGGTGACACCCATTGACTATGGAAAATAACATAGATGAAACCGACATTAAGCAATTTTTGTAATTCATCTTTCACTATCTCTCATTGTGTAGGATTCATATGATGTTGGGGTGGTTGGATGGGATAGGATTCATCTTTTATGTAGTTTTGATCAATACATATATCGAGATGGATCCCTTGCATGTCATTGTAATCCCATGCAAAAGATCCATTATGTTCTTGTAGTAGTGAGATTAATTGCTCGTTTTGTAAAGTATCTATCTTACCATTGATATTCAAAGTTTTACCAAGGCATATTTTTACAAGTGTGCAAGAAGATTATTCTATGGAGTAAAATGGGTAATGCATATAGTCTAATTGTGAAGAGACGTGTAGTTTTTACATGGATCATAGCAATGTCAATCACATCTAATCATCAAGTTTATTAAACATGTGCATAAAACCCCTCTTACCCAATCAAGTGCTCAAAGACATTATATTAATCTGCAAGCCAAGTTTGGAGGAAGTGATAGGGCGTCCTATTGGGCTAATGCTCACTGGATGTGGGGTGTCTCTGGGAGAAATAAAATCCAAGCCATGTGAGTGGATGAGGTGGATAAGGGATGTCTGGGCAAGGGGTGCAGTGATAGTAGGGAAATGCATGGCTTACCTGTGGGTGCCTTTGTAGAGGGTGAGTTGCACCTGTCCTGGATGCAAATGTTTCCAAGCCCATTCATGCATTTTTATCTTTATTCTTTATTTCTTTTTCTTCAGGAAGTTAATCAAGGGACACTGCCCTGGCATGGTGACCAATGGTGGAAATGTTACCCACAATCACTTTCACAGAAATGAGAAGGCTAGCTCATGATGAGACCCCCTTTCTCTTGGCTATGCCACCAAGATCCACTACCCTGGCGTGGTAACCAGTTGCCAGTAGTGTCATACCACTAGGTGCCCATGGACCTAATAGGTTAGCTTGTTATGAGACCCCCTATCCTATGACTAGGTCTTGTTTTATTATTTTTTATGGGTCCCTCTATTTCTTTCTTAGAAGCCTTTTACTGCTTTCTCCGGGATCCCTGGGCGAAGCATCTCAAGGTTTCATTATTTGGATTTTATCTTTTTCCAGCTACCTTTACCTTCTGGGCATTTATCCCTTTCTTCCCACAAGGTAAGGTGCGACCCTTAAATATTTGACCAACCCAATGCCTGGACCAGTGTAAAGGGATGGATGAGCGGGAGAAAGATGGAAAGTGGTAAGTATGGTGGGAGTGGATGATGTCTTCTCATGAATCCCCCCTAGTGGAAATTCAAAACCTATGGGAAAAAGCTTACTAGGGCATCCTATCATTCCCCCTAGATATGGTCAAGTGGATAGGTATAATATCCAAGCACCCGTTAGAAACAAAAAGAATAAAATACACATATTCAAAGGTTTTAAGGATCAAAGTGACACATACCATGATACCCAGAATCATTACCTCATGGAGCAAGACCCACTTCTGCTACAAGACCAGGTCGAGGTGATGGATGTTGTTTCTGTTGACAAAATGGAGGTTCTCAAGGGAGAAAAGATGGGCCCTCCAGGTCCATTCTCATGTCGAACTGGCGCTCGGTACTCCATGTTTAGGACCTGTGGGCCTTGAGACATAATCTCCTTAGTTATCCCTAAAATGGGGGATAACACGCCCCTCACTAGATGAATGAACCCTCCTCCAAGGTGTAGCCCATACTCCATGGTAGACACTCCAGGGTAGACTAGTGCCAAGCTAAAGCTCCTCCCAAACCCTTGACCTCGTGCGCCTTCTCCTCCTCAATATATGTGCCCAAGAGCTCTTCTACTTCTCCTCTCCTCTTAAGTGAAGAATGAATCTCACCTTTGCCCTATTCCCTCCTTTAGCCTCTCTTTGGCCAAATCCTAAAATATCAATGGCCTATATCCAATCTAGCCAAGTCTAATCAATGGGTGAGATTTAATCCTAAAATCTCACTTAGGATACCCACTTTCATTAGTTTTCCTCATGTCCTTTATCTCACCCACAAAGTGAATTAAGTGTCACTTTAATGACTTAAGTGACATATTTCACTTTTGACTTAAACTCCTAATTCAAAGTGAAATTAGAACATAAAATAGATTAATGAGGGTAATAGTCTCCCCCTTTGTGTTTAGAGACTCACAAACACAAGGGGGCCACTTTCCAAGGTACCCAAATCTCAACACTCCCTCTTACCGAGGAAGGTGCCATTCACCCCCAATCTCATCCCTACAGTGGACATGGTTGCCTAATGGAAAATACTCGGTGAGTATGGTTGTACCATGATCATCAAAAGTGGTCTCTGACACATATATTCTCAACTTGCATGATCTATAGATGGAAGTGCATTTCCACCTATCCAAGATCACCTAGATCTTGGTATCATACCAAAGATGTCAACCTTGGTGGGAATTATTTAATTATAACGAGTTGATTGAAATTTATGATGAAGCATATGAAAAATTAATTTTATACAAGTGGTCTAATGCAAAGTCTAAGGAAAAATAAAGGACCAAGGGTTTATTTTCATGTGGCAGCTCTATATTACACGTTCATGGATGTATTCATAAAGAAAAGTTCATTGTTTCTACTAACCGTAGTTTCTAGCAAAATTTTATCAATGTTCAGTTAGTCAATAGATTGCAAGTTCCGACAAATATTATTCAAAGAACACATGTTGAAGGTGAAAATACTTAATTTTTTAAATATTTGAAGATTACAATGGACAAATGTGAGTTGCATTGTAATTTTCATCCCATAGATATGAACGATGTTGATGCTATTCTTGGATATCCTTGGATGGAATTAGTTGGTATAATTAATGTGAATGTGCAGAAGAAGTTTTTGAGATGAAGATAGTTTCTTCAACTACTTCCTTCCTTCAATTAGTTCATTGTTTCTACTAACCGTAGTTTCTAGCAAAATTTTATCAATGTTCAAGAATAATAGATTGCAAGTTCCGACAAATATTATTCAAAGAACACATGTTGAAGGTGAAAATACTTAATTTTTAAATATTTGAAGATTACAATGGACAAATGTGAGTTGCATTGTAATTTTCATCCCATAGATATGAACGATGTTGATGCTATTCTTGGATATCCTTTGGATGGAATTAGTTGGTATAATTAATGTGAATGCGTATTAGTTTTTGAGATGAAGATAGTTTCTTCAACTACTTCCTTCCTACTGTTGGTGCTATCATGTACTACATTCACCAATTCTTCTATCACCAGGTTCTTCCCAAGTTCATCTAACCTTGGGAGGTGACCATTTTTTATCAGTTCCTACACAACCTTGTGGATCCTTGAGCATATTTCCATGGAATCTATAGGGGAATCCATTTAACACTCACATAGAACTATAACCTTTCCATATTCAACCATATCATGGTCTCAGACATGACTAACTCTATGGATATTCATTACCATAGCAGGAGTATGTCTCCTGATTCTTGACTCGGTTATGATCTCATAACCAATCATAACAATATGCAACTAAATTTTATCTGAATTCATTGTAGAATCAACAAAATTTATATACTCTATACCTTTGGCCATTACATATCAATATTTAAATTGATATGTAAAATATTTATCGAGGGAATTCTTACCGTCCCTTCAACATTGAAAGCAATCAAATGCATACTTGCATGGTTATTATCAACCTACTTGATGTTATCTGATCAAGTGGTATTTGTAGAATATCATAGGCTCCCTCTTCCATTCTTTCGATTACAATTCCTACCATCCTTATGGGTCTTCACATGGATGGAATTCATATGTAGGAGTAACATCTACCTCTCTTTTCAACCATGCTATAATAATTTTCCAGATACATAATCCGTCATTAGTCATATTCAATTTCCATAAAATCATTATTCCATGTATATAACAACATACTAATCTAAGTCCACAAGCATGCCATATGCATATCTAAGCATGTACATATGCACAAATGCACATCCATATGCACCAAGCATTTTCCATCGCTAGCATGCCTACCAATGCATCTAACTTCATTGTATGCATCATGCAATCTAGTGCATTTATGTTTCAATTAATTGTAATATCTAATCCTAGTCTTGAATTGATTTGATTATACCTCTAATTTCAAAAATGAGCAACCATTTTGTTAGAATTATGCATATTATAGAAATTTTCCAATTAATGTTATAGGTACTTTTTTTGCTCAGTTTATCAAGAATTATATCATAATTCTATAATTTCTAATAATTTGTGTTATTCTCCTCTCAATCATATTTCCAATGAATATACTCATACCCTGATATGATCTATGAGATGAAATTTATGGATTCCTGAAAAATCCACTTCATCATACTGTACATTTTCTCTACTGTGTAATTTTATTGAAATGCTAACTTCACCAACTACGTAAGAAAATATGTCATGAACTAGATTTTTTTATATAGGATTCATAGATAAAAATAATGACAATGAATTCATAACAACTCACATATTTGGAATATGATGCTCCAATCAAGTCACATAACTGGAAATGACCATTTTGCCCCTTTGCACCTCAGATATCTCTCAATATGTGCACTTCTGGAAATTTTTCAATAAAGAAAATTTTGTTTTATTCGGATGAGTGTATAAAATGTTGAGTACATAAAAATTTTTGATCTATGGTCACTTTTCCTATGAAAATATGAAAAATTCCAAGAAAATGGCCTAAAATAGTGGATTTTGGCCTATTTCAGAATCCCCATTTCAATCCCCTGAGGATTTATTTAGTTCCCTCATGGTTTATTTTCGTGTATTCTTTCTAGACACTCTCAATGAATCTCGGTTTAACTGACTCTCATAATGATCTAGATCGAGATCTTTAAAACTATTATTTTACAATTTTGAAAATCCAAGCGTAAATGGACAATGACCTCTATGGAACTTTTTTAGATATCATCTCTGTGAAAAAAACCCATAAGTGTCATCCAAATCTGACTTAAGCTACTCCAATTATGGCCAAAAATATGAAAATGACTCCCATTTAGTTTTTTGAAACCATGGAATAGTTTTTCCATGCTTAATAATTTGCACCATTGACTGGAATTAAAGAGATATGGATCATCCGTTTAAAGTGCCCATCTGTAGGATGAAGAATCGTGCTCAAATGGGACTCTGAAAAGATGGTATCAAAAAATATTCATTTTCGATACCATCAAAGCTTTTCATTCGGAGTTCAAAAGATTGGGGATGTTTCACTACTCTGGAAAGAGGGTATCAAATAATATTGCCTTCTCGATACCGTTGGAACTTTTTATTTGGAGTTAAAAATATTAGGGAAGTTTCATTCAAATATGGTATCTAAGAATATTCCCTTTTGATACTATCGTAATCCTTTTATTTGGAGTTCAAAAGATTGGGGAAGTTTCATCGCTCCAAAATCAGGGTATCGGGTAACACTTTCGACATCAAGCCATAACTCTTTTGAACGAGAAATTTTTAAACACTTTTCCAAAAGAACAACTCCATAAGATATGATGGCTCAGAATGGCTCCGACTAATCTGATGGCTCTTGTTATTTCAGGTTCATGTCATCGGACTCCTCCCTTCGGACTCAACCTCATGCCCGACTCAAAGTCTTTTCCGACACTTCCTTCCCTAAGGCCTTTCAAGAATGATTTACTATGATCCTATGTGACTCAATATCAACCGTTGGTTCTCCAGGTTGAATTAATATGGGTTTTCGATCCATGAAACTTCACAGCCGCCATGAACACACAAAAATTTGAAATCTAGGGCCAAATTCAACTCTGTAATTGCAGATCGATGTCATAAATCACTTCTTTGACTACTCTAAACATTGAAACTGGAAATATGCTCATAATTTGGGGGTTTCACTTACATTCTTCTCTGATTTCCCCCCAAATGCGTAACAAACAAATCTGCAACAACGAATTTGAAAAATTCACAAAAATTTTGGCCCATACTAACCTGTTGGAACCGTAGCTCTTAATACCAATATAACATACCCAACCACCCACAAAGCACACTACTTCAAAATGCACTTCAAAATTGATTTCGAATTCCGATAATAATTAATTTGAAAATAAGCATGAAAGAATCACATGTAGCACTAAGATCCATACAACATAAAATAAATGAATAATATGCCATGCACAAAAAAACTTTACATAGTGAGACACATTATAAATACATATCTCTATATAGATTAATAAATACATAGTGGAATATACAATATACATAAAACACGTAGAGAACTTATTTTTTCAAGTAAACATTCACCAACCAGTTGTATCAAGGGCATTCCTCCCAACCATATACATGGTTGTCCATTCACTCTCAACAATAGTGTCACCCCTTCGAGCTAGGGCATGAATCCACAAGGATCGGTCCTGTTAGATATAAAACACACACCATTTAGCTAACAAGCTCTCATGGTTTCCCAACCACACAACAAATTTCACTTCACTCTCTCTTTCCCCTTCATCCTACATAATATAAATACATGAACTCATTTCTTCTTCCATGTAGTCCCTCAAAGTATTCCATTGCCTAGGTTCCTAGTGCCATCAAGTTAGTAAATATCCTCGCTAGAAACTTCCAAGGACTCTTAGTTGTGGAAAGTTATTTCAACGCCCATCAATATGCACACAGTATCCATTCTCCGATAGACTACCAATTTATTACATCCATCCCATGTCTGTCATCCACACACCAAGAGAACATGAACCTAAACAACCCAAAGAGTTTTTATATTTATATGAAATAAAGAACCACATGGCCTCTTCCTCCCAAGAATCCCATGTAACCACTTCTTTTAATTAAAAACCAATATGGATAAATAAAATAAATAAAAAAGACTTATCCCTTTAGCCCCTCTCTTGTGGAATCACATCCTATCTCTTTGTCCTTGTTCATCTTGTAGCCAATGATATATATATATATATATTACATTTCCTTCCTAGGCACTCTAACCCCTTCTCAATTATACAGACTCACTAGCCTAAGCCATAATTACATAATACATTCTAGTCCATAGGAATCAAAACTCCAAGTGTTACATCCTCCCCTTTATTTTGGCATTGTCTTTAGTGCACAACACCATTCCAATGTTATTAACATTACAAATTTAGGAAAAAAGTTCGGGCCCATATGAGTCCTGTAAGGTTGAACCAAAATCTCTGATACTAATCTATAATGTGCCCAACCACCTACAAGCTGACTAGGTTACTTCAAAAGATCACTTTGAAATTGATATCAAATTGATAACAATTAATTAATAAAGAAGCATGAAAGAAACACATGAAATATGTTATTCATGCTACAACATAAAAGAAATGAATAATATGCCATGCACAAGAATAACCAACAGGTAGGCACATCATAAATACATATATCATTTATTAATAAATACATAATGAAATATACATTATACTAAAAACACATAGAGCACTTATCTTTAAAGTAAACATTCACCAACCTAATGCACCAAGGATGTTCCTCCCAATGATAGACATTATTGTTCATTCACTCTCAACAACGACAAGTCACCAATCCCTGGATATGAATCCACAAGGATGGATCATAGGCCAAATCTGACACCAGCTAGCTAACAAGCTCTCATGGTTTTCCAACCACATAGCAAATCCTAGTTTCCATTTTGTCTTTCCCTTCAACCCGCAAAACCAAAAGAAATGAACTCCTTTATTTTCCATACAATCCCTCATGTTATTCCATTTCTCTCCAAGGCTCCAATGTTACTGTAGGGAAATCTCTAGTTGGAAACTCCAAGGATTTTCAGCTGTGGACAATTCTTTCAAAACTACCATAAATCTCATGTGCAATATAGAACGGCCTCCCTCGAATGACTCAAGACTCACAAGCAAACCATCTATTAATGGTTCTCCTCTTCCAACCATTCATTTCCATGCCCCACCAAGAGCTCATGAATTAGCAAGAGTGAATCGAGAACAATCACAAGGAAACAGTGTAAGAGTAAAATGGGGAGGAACAAGTGAACCCTCAAACATCCCAAATATTTATTTATATACTTTCTTGGAAATCAGTAAACAACCATGTGATCTTCTCCAAGAAGCTCATGTAACCACTTTTGGATTGTCCCAAGTGCCTACAGTACCATCCCCTTTAGCCCCTCTCTTTTGGAATCATATCCCCTTATAATTCTTGTCCTTGTTTGTCTTGCAACCATCAATGTAGTTTTTTGATATATATATATATATATATATATATATATATATATATATATATATATATATATATATATATATATATATATATATATATATTACATTTCCTAGGCACTCGCCCCTTTTCAACTTTTAATGACTCACCACTCTGCCACATAATACATTCTAGTTCATGATCAAAACCAGGGTTTTACATTTATGGAATTCTTCCCCGTTCACTATCAAAGAACTAAGAGAAACAATATCTCGGTCTATATCCATTATTGTTGGTTCATGTGTAACAATAGTAGGAGTTTCAACAACGATGTTTTTATCAACAACATTTTTTCATTACCAACATTGTCAATAGTATTTGCAATATTATGGCCATCATATCTAGTGGTGACATCAACAATATTATCATTTTTGTGCATGGTTTATTATGTAGAATCCGTAAAATCTCTTATTGATTCTTGTGTAATAGTAAGAGAATATTCTCCTGCTAGTTCTCGTGTAGTAGCAGTAGTAGGAACCTCATCTAGCTCACCCTTAGATGAATTTTTTCACGCATTCTCGCTACTTAATCTATAGAACAAATAAATAATATATGAAAATACCTACAACCCCCATGTCCCCATTTATTGGTTCTTGTGTCACAGTAGTGGGACCTTCTATTGATGGTTCTTGTGTGGTAGCAACATGGTCTTGTAAACTTTCTACAACACTTTTATGTCATACTGCTTGTTTTTGTATCAACAAACTTCAATATTTTCTACAACATTTATTTCTTATATTGTTGGTTCTTGTGTACCAAAGAATAGGATTTTGAGGGTTGGCTGTGTGGACTTCCTCGTGAATAACCAAAAATATCGCTCATTTCTTCCTCAAGGTGTTATAAAATGATGCTACTTTTCCGGATGCCCTGGCCTTATTTCTCAATTCCTTTGGGTTTCTTTAATAATTGGAAAGGGTGTCACCCAGCCTATTGTTGATTCCAAAATATGTACCTCCTCATCTTACCTTGTTTATTTTGTAGAATTTGTGAGTGATTATGCTATTGCATGTCCTTTATCATCTCTCTCTCTCTCTCTGTGATTTTTTTTTTTTTTTTTAATCCTTGATCATGTTTCTCCTTTTCTTTCACATGCCTCTACCTGTCCTACCTAGGTCAAGGGAGCCTTACGATGAATGCATCTCAGGTCTGGTTGGAATAGGTCAAAGCATTGATTACCAATAACTTGATTATCCCATGATGAGCCACACTAATCATAGGGATTTTTGTATTCCTCACATGATTATCCATGGCTTGAAGAATATGAAACAAATAATAGGGCATGTTTAATAGCCTTTGATATTGTAATCACATTAACAATTTAAAGTGGTAGCCAAACAAAATACTACGCCTAGCTTCACATGTGAAATAGTTTTGAATGAAATAGGCTACCTGTTTCCATTGATGGGGAAATTGAGTTCTCTAAAATCCTCTTCCCCCATATATCATTATTTCCCCACGCATGAGAAATTTGATTATTTCTTGTGGAAGAGGTATTTTCCTTGCAAACCATCTATCAATAGTCCTCGAAAATCCTATGATCCCAGCCACAATTTCTTCTATTACTCAAATTATGAGCTTTTTCGCTATGGTTGTAAATATATTAAATCTATGACATAATTTGAGCACCATATTACTATCGTACCCTTGCAAGTTCTCTATAAATAGGAGCCATTCCACATTTTGGAAATTTTGTAGCACTTGAGGATTACTATAAAATTGTTCCAAAGTGATGGTTTCATACTGCATGGTTAAACCTCTCATGGTGATAAAAAAGACAATATCATGTAGTGAGAAGTAGTAGGAATGAAAAAAATGGAGATTATATCATAGATAAAACAATTGTAGGAATCAACAACGCAACAAGGAGGGTGACAGTTAAATTTTTTTCCAATTAGAGAAAGGTGCCAAGAAAAAAATGATGATATTGTAATTAGGGAAATTTATGATGGGATATGATGATATTAATGAGGAAATTGTAGCATAATAATGATAATAGCATCAACGGTGTAGCGATAAGGTTACCCTCCCTCCCCCAACATAAAGTGACATGTCATCCTTGACATGCAGAGGGGATCTATCATAATGATGTATTAAATAAATACTTTAAATGGAGAGGAAGAATGAATATTTTGTACTTACTCAAGAGATTTGGCATGATGGGTTGTTCATGTGAAGGAATATTATGGCAAAGAGTGACATGAATGTGAAAGAGTGGTGGCAGGCAAGGTGTGCTAATCCATAGAAAATGGAATGAATGCACAATATTTGTGACAGATGGCATCACATAGTGGACTCATGGCATGAACTGTATAGAGGAGTCACAACATGCATTAGATAGCCTAAAAATTTGGATGGTTGGAGTTGAAGCAAACAATGTCGTAGAAATTGGCCTAGAAAAGTAATAGGAAAACAATGTTTTAGCAATTGGTCTGATGGAGTAGTTGCAACATATGAATGGTAATGGTTCCAAGGGTAATAATAGTGAAGGGAAGTGGAAGCACTGAAATAGAGGGATAATGGAATGGATATGTTAAAATGGAAAATGAAAGAAAAGTTTGTTGGTAAAAACCTCTCTCTCTCTCTCTATCTCTTTCAAAGCATTCTTCAGAATATCAACTTGTTGCATGTGCAAGTAGCATACCATTGTACCAAAAATACCCAAATATGAACAAGTAGCAAGATAATTAAGGAAATCTTCCTTGGACAATGGCTTATGATATAATCATAGATGATGACCATTGGCCATAGGGGTTTTTCGTTCTTCATTGATGGTACACAAATTAACAAAGCCATTTTTGTACACAATGTCAATCTCGTATGGTCCCATCCATTGAGTACAAATATTTCCCTATAAATCCTTGAATCGTGAGTCATATAAAATATCCTAGTCTCATAAATAGTACATGTTTACCATACACAAGATCATATGGTGTGAAACCTATCGTTTCGCCAAGTGGTATGATAATCCCATAGATGTTTTGGAAGTCTATTGGACCAATATTTGTGATGGATTTTCAAGCTATTGGTTAAGATTAATTCCAAAAATCTATTTGTAATTGATACCTATCCATATGCTTGTGGATGGTATGGCATAGACATCCCATGTCAAATTCAATATTAGCTAGTGATCAACTAAATGTGTTTGGAAGTGAAAATATGCCACTAATTTTTCTATAGCCATTTGAAGTGCTTTAGCCAAACCATTTAGTGGCATAGTATGGGAAAAATAGGATGTGAACCTTCTATCTAGATGGAGGTGAAATAGGCCCTACAAAGTAAAGAGCCCACTTTTTAGAAGGTTCCACCATGAACTGTGTATGAAGTGGAATTCCGTCGAACTGAATAGGTTTTCTCTTTCTTTGGAAACTATCACAACTTGTCATGTACTACTTGGCATATTGAAAAAATGGTGGGCCAATAATAACCAACTCGTGATACTTGTTCCTCGAAGTTCTTTTGTCAGCAAAGTGAATGCCATGAGGTCCATCCTAACATGCTTTCAGGATGTCATAAATCCCATCCTCTCAAACACAACATTGGACTATTAGATCTAGACCTATGAAAAAGAGGTAGCCTTGGACCCAAGAGTACATAACACTTTGTTTGATAATCCTTTTCCTTTCTTTCAGTGCGATTTGTCTAGGAAGATTTCCTATAGCCAAATATTTAGTGGTATCTACAAACCATGGTGTGTTAGTAGACAAAGAAAACAAATTTTCATTAGGAAATACATCTTCCAAAGGGGTAGGATCCACATCATTGGTGAGTCGGGAAAGGAAGTCAACAACGACATTTTCTCTTCTTGGCTTATCAAGAATAGCATGCCATTCCTCCAACAATAATTCATCACATGGTCATTCTACCATTAGTAACTAGTTTATTCATTAACTTTCAAATGGTAGAATGATTAGTATGTATAAAAACATGATAAACAATAATATAGTGATGAAACTTTTTAATAGCATACACTACTACAAGAAATTCTTTCCCACTCACTGTGTAATTTAATTCTTCGGGGAAATATTTTTTCTGATGAAGTAAATTGCATAGGGTTTTTTTTATTCTTTTTTCCCTAAATATTGCCCGAATGATTGTGTCAAAAGCATCTATGGAAATATCAAATGGCAAGGACCAATTTTCCCCCCTTAATACAGGTGCGACAGAAAAAAATTTCCTTTAAACCTTGACAAGTGATTTGACACTGGTTAGTCCAATGAAATTCTATGTCATTTTTAAGTGAAGAAAACAAAGGAGATGATAACTTAGTAAAATTTTCAATGAACCCATGATAACAACCAACATGTCCTAGGAAACTGTGAATTTATTTTTGACTTTTAGGTATGGGGAGCTTAGATATTACCTTTATTTTTTCAAGGTCCACTTTTATGCCTGTAGGAGAAACATGGTTTTGAGGGACAATCCCTTTAGTTAGTAATAAATGTAAATTTTCATTGCTAAGTGAGATATTTTCTTCTTGTCACCTTTTAAGAACTTTACCCAAGTCAGTCAAAGCTTCTTCAAATTTATCTCCATAAAAATGCAATCTTCCATATACACTTCCAATACATTCATGGATCAAGTCAGAAAATATTTGAAGAATAGCGTGATGAAAAGTGGTGGGTGCATTTCGTGAGACCAAAAGGTAAGAATCGAGAAACAAGAAGTCCCCATGGAAGGTGAAATTATTTTTATTTTTATGCTCAAGGGAAATGCATATTTGATTGTAACTACTAAAACTCCATCAAGGAAAAAAAAAAAATATTTTTTCACTAATGTGTCTGGGACTTGGTCTATGAAGGGTAGAGGTAAATAGTCTTTCAGGGTGAATTTTTAAGTTCCTTGTAATCGACACAAATCTTCCACTTTCCATTCCTTTTATGAAAAATCACTAGTGGTGACACCCATTGACTATGGAAAATAACATAGATGAAACCAACATTAAGCAATTTTTGTAATTCATCTTTCACTATCTCTCATTGTGTAGGATTCATATGATGTTGGGGTTGTTGGATGGGATAGGATTCATCTTTTATGTAGTTGTGATCAGTACATATATCGAGATGGATCCCTTGCATGTCATTGTAATCCCATGCGAAAGATCCATTATGTTCTTGTAGTAGTGAGATTAATTGCTCCTTTTGTAAAGTATCTATCTTACCATTGATATTCAAAGTTTTACCAAGGCATATTTTTACAAGTGTGCAGGAAGATTATGCTATGGAGTAAAATGGGTAATACATATAGTCTAATTGTGAAGAGACATGTAGTTTTTACATGGATCATAGAAATGTCAATCACATCTAATCATCAAGTTTATTAAACATGTGCATAAAACCCCTCTTACCCAGTCAAGTGCTCAAAGACATTATATTAATCTGCAAGCCAAGTTTGGAGGAAGTGACAGGGCCTCCTATTGGGCTAATGCTCACTGGATGTGGTGTGTCTCTGGGAGAAATAAAATCCAAGCCATGTGAGTGGATGAGGTGGAAAAGGGATGTCTGGGCAAGGGGTGCTGTGATAGTAGGGAAATGCATGGCTTACCTGTGGGTGCCTTTGTAGAGGGTGAGTTGCACCTGTCCTGGATGCAAATGTTTCCAAGCCCATTCATGCATTTTTATCTTTATTCTTTATTTATTTTTCTTCAGGAAGTTAATCAAGGGACACTGCCCTGGTGTGGTGACCAATGGTGGAAATGTTACCCACAATCACTTTCACGGAAATGAGAAGGCTAGCTCATGATGAGACCCCCTTTCTCTTGGCTATGCCACCAAGAGCCACTACCCTGGTGTGGTAACCAGCTGCCAGTAGTGTCATACTGCTAGGTGCCCATGGACCTAATAGGTTGGCTTGTTATGAGACCCCCTATCCTATGACTAGGTCTTGTTTTATTATTTTTTATGGGTCCCTATGTTTCTTTCTTAGAAGCCTTTTACTGCTTTCTCAGGGATCCCTGGGCGAAGCATCTCAAGGTTTCATTATTTGGCTTTTATCTTTTGCCAGCTACTTTTACCCTCTGGGCATTTATCCCTTTCTTCCCACAAGGTAAGGTGCGACCCTTAAATATTTGACCAACCCAATGCCTGGACCAGTGTAAAGGGATGGATGAGTGGGAGAAAGATGGAAAGTGGTAAGTATGGTGGGAGCGGATGATGGCTTCTCATGAATCCCCCCTAGTGGCAATTCAAAACCTATGGGAAAAAGCTTACCAGGGCATCCTGTCACTCCCCCTAGATATGGTCAAGTGGATAGGTATAAGATCCAAGCACCCGTTAGAAAAAAAAAAGAATAAAATACACATATTCAAAGGTTTTGAGGATCAAAGTGACACATACCATGATACCCAGAATCATTACCTCGTGGAGCAAGACCCACTTCTGCTACAAGACCAGGTCGAGGTGATGGATGTTGCTTCTGCTGACAAAATGGAGGTTCTCAAGGAAGAAAAGATGGGCCCTCCAGGGCCATTCTCATGTCGAACTGGCTCTCGGTACTCCATGTCTAGGACCTATGGGCCTTGAGACATAATCACCTTAGTTATCCCTAAAATGGGGTATAACACGCCCCTCACTAGATGAATGCACCCTCCTCCAAGGTGTAGCCCATACTCCATGGTAGACACTCTAGGGTAGACTAGTGCCAAGCTAAAGCTCCTCCCAAACCCTTGACCTTGTGCGCCTTCTCCTCCTCAATATATGCGCCCAAGAGCTCTTCTACTTCTCCTCTCCTCTCAAGTGAAGAATGAATCTCACCTTTGCCCTATTCCCTCCTTAGCCTCTCGTTGGCCAAATCCTAAAAGATCAATGGCCTATATCCAATCTAGCCAAGTCTAATCAATGGGTGAGATTTAATCCTAAAATCTCACTTAGGAAACCCACTTTCATTAGTTTTCCTCATGTCCTTTATCTCACCCACAAAGTGAATTAAATGTCACTTTAATGACTTAAGTGACATATTTCACTTTTGACTTAAACTCCTAATTCAAAGTGAAATTAGAACATAAAATAAATTAATGAGGGTAATAGTCTCCCCCTTTGTGTTTAGAGACTCACAAACACAAGGGGACCACTTTCCAAGGTACCCAAATCTCAACACTCCCTCTCACCGAGGAAAGTGCCATTCACCCCCAATCTCATCCCTATAGTGGACATGGTTTCCTATTGGAAAATACTCGGTGAGTATGGTTGTACCGTGATCATCAAAAGTGGTCTCTGACACATATATTCTCAACTTGCATGATCTATAGATGGAAGTGCATTTCCACCTATCCAAGATCACCTAGATCTTGGTATCATACCAAAGATGTCAACCTTGGTCTCCCACCAAGGGATTCTACCTCCTGGCATCTCGCCAACGGTCACTACTCTTGGCATCTTACCAAGAGTCACTGCTCTTGGCATCTCACCAAGAGTCACTCTCTTGGCATTTCACCAAGAGTCACTCTTTTGGCATCTCACCAAGAGTCTCCCCCTCTTAGAATCTCACCAAGAGTATATGGATCTTGGCATCTCACCAAGATCCTCAACTTGGCCTCTCACCAAGTGACTTCCACCTAAAGTGGAACATGAACCTGATCTGCACATCTCTGTAGCCAAGTGAGGCTCAAGCCTTTCTGGTACCCTACTGCTCCTCCTCATCAATCTTTGATGCTCTGAAGCCCCTGCACTAACCCTTTGTCTCAACAACTCTGAAACTGAAGCTGTCCCAGTGGACCAGTCACCCCTGAAGATGTTTTCCTCGAAAACTGAGTTTGAGCTCCCTCTGAATCTACTATGAGTCAATATGTCCTCCTCAACTCTGTCTCCCCACTTGACATTGGATGGTGTAGCAGCTGACAAATAACTAAAGAATGCACACTATATCGCAAACTATGCATCGAAATCAACCTCCTCTATTGTCGTTGCAGTATCATCCTGCTTCTTCTTCTTCTTCTTCTTGGGACACTATCCTTCATAATGACCCATCCCTCCACAATCAAAGCATCTCACTGTGCTCATGTCTCTCTCTTTCCCACAGCCACTCTGTTGTGGTTTGGCCCCTCCCTTGGGACTCTGTCTAGCACCTCTGTCAGTCTTCTTCTTTTTCTTAGTCCACAAAGCAAGGTTCTCATCACCTTGAGAAATCCATTGTTGTCCTAAAGACTCTGAGGTGCATCTCATCTCCTCCTGTACGAAATCATCCCAAAGTCTCCCCCAAGTAGGCATAATCTCTCAGGCAAAAATGCCTCGAACAAATGAACCCCATGGTTTGGTAAAGTTGATTAAAGTTGTCCTCACCATAAATTTTGGGTCCACTATCTCTCTGATAGCTGCAAGCTCATATCTGATCTGAGTGAATCTGTCAAGGAATGATGTAAACGAAAAGGAATCGAGCATCTGAATTCTTCTAAGCTTGTCCTGCATAACCATCTTCTGGTTTGGTTTGGACTCTGGTAAAGATTGCATAAAGACTCCCACATCTCAAATGCATAGTCATTACTAGTCAAATGTGGAATGATGTGGTCTCTCACCCTGTCACAAATAGTCATTTTCACCTTGTTGTTCCTCTTCCTGAACTCTGCCACCAACAAGGGAGTAGTGACAGGAGGAACAACAAAAGGAGCATGAACTATATCCCATAGTTCAAGGTCCTCTAAGGAGAAAGTGATCCTGGTCTTCGAAGGGGACCAATTGCTAGCCCCTTCTAGCCTATCTTCTTCCCGCATCTGGGACACCGACATGGTTGTCCACTGAAGCTCACACTAATGCTAAAAATGCACAAGACCACTGCCTCACTCCTATCAACATAGGGGTGAAAAGAGGCAGTAGAAATACAACCTCACTCCTGACAAAAAAAGTGTGATAAGAGGTTGTCAAAAATCAGCCTCACTCCTGTCCACGCAGGTATGATAAGGGGTTGTTCACAAGTGTCAAAAATCAGATCTGCAACTGTCAACAAATCTTCCCACAAGCTGTCCATAAACTCTGTCAACACGCTGCCCAAAAATATGTCAATAAGTTGTCACAAAATTGTCCACTGAATGCACTAGAAATCAACAAGTCTTTGCCACCAAGGGCTCTGATACCATGAAGAGAAATGAGGTACTATCAGGCTGCTAAATCTGATCTGTCTTGGACCATAATTTAGCTCTAAGTCACCTTTAGGGGTGTAGACCAATTTCCAAGTGTCGTGTAAATGGAAGGAAATATGTAAAGGAGGTCTCAAGTTCGATTCTCACCCCGATTTACTTGTGCTCCATGCTTTTGGGTTGTGTGGTGCACCTGGGTTATAGTGGTACCAGACGGGTATCGACCACGTGTCATGCGAGTACGAGAACCACGAGTTGTCGATTCCCCAGTAAAAAAATAATAATAATAATAATAATTAGCTCTAAGTTTGAACTTCCAAAACTGTCATTTGTTGCCTTTTAGGACATCAAACAATTAGGTAACTTTTTGCCAATAATTTTTGTGGATAAGTGTTCTTTTGAGGTTCCCTTGCAAGTGTTTTCATACCAATGATTAGCACATACAATAATACTCAAAACACATAACACTCCTCACAATTTTTACAACTCTAAATGTTGATCTACACTTCTCAGCATGCATGAAAAATGACACATAAGTTTTTGGTCAACATATCCCTCGAAAAACCCCCATGGGGAAAACCAATTTGGAGTAGATGTATATAGAAGGCCTCAAAGAAAAATGTACAACACAGAAAAAAATATACAAGTGAACCTGGTACAATAGCAACCCTTTTCGGATGCCTTGGAGTCCCTTGAAGATGTTCCTGCTAGCCTCTTGAAGCTAGAATCCCTTTGCGTTGGTGCGCCCCTCTTCCTTAGCAAACCCTTGGACCTCTTTCCTTGTGTCTTTTCCTTGATCTTTCCTTTGCTTATATGTTTAACCCTTTCCTTGCCTTTTCTTTTCCCTTGTTGAAGTGCCCTCCTCTCAAGAGTGCCTCCCTCCAAGTGATGGTGCGCACTATGCTCAAGTGCGCCCCTCCTCTAGCAAAACTCCACAAATGAGCGCCCTCCTTCACCCTTGCGCCCTCTACACTATAGAGTGCGCCTAATAATGATGAAAGAGGTTCCTCCTCAAGGTGCACCTTCCTCTCCAAGATTGATGCGACCTCCTCCCAAAGTGCACCCCTCACAAGCTTGTGCACCCCTCACTAGATGAGTGCGCCCTCCTCCAATGTGTAGCCCATACTCCATGGTAGACTAGTGCCAAGCTAAAGCTCCTCCCAAACCCTTGACCTCATGCGCCTTCTCCTCCTCAAGATATGTGCCCAAGAGCTCTTCTCCTTCTCCTCTCCTCTCAAGTGAAGAATGAATCTCATCTTTTCCCTATTCCCTCCTTTAGCATCTCTTTGGCCAAACCCTAAAAGATCAATGGCCTAGATCTGATCTAGCCAAGTCTAATCAATGGGTGAGATTTAATCCTAAAGTCTCACTTAGGAAACCCACTTTCCTTAGTTTGCCTCATGTCCTTTAACTCACCCACAAAGTGAATTAAATGTCACTTTAATGACTTAAGTGACATATTTCACTTTTGAGTTAAACTCCTAAGTCAAAGTGAAATTAGAACATAAAGTAAAGTAATAAGGGTAATAGTCTCCCCCTTTGTGTTTAGAGACTCACAAACACAAGGGGACCACTTTCCAAGGTACCCAAATCTCAACATGTGTGTGTGTATCCCT
>SNQJ01S0181427.1:6859-19270 GCA_010110895.2 Picea sitchensis
TTCCTAAGACTGCCTTTAGAACTCATGAGGGCCACTATGAGTTTTTGGTCATGCCCTTTGGCTTGTGTAATGCCCCCTCCACCTTCCAAAGCCTCATGAATCATGTCTTCCGTCCTTTTCTCCTTCATTTTGTCTTAGTTTTCTTTGATGATATCCTCATCTATAGAAAAACTTGGATAGACCATCTTGCCCATGTGGATCGAGTTTTCCATCTACTCTCTTGGCACCAACTTTTCCTAAAACAGTTTAAATTTGATTTTGGTGCCTCAGAAGTAGAGTACTTGGGTCATTTGGTTGGCAAGGACAGTGTCAGGGTGGATCCTAAAAAGATTGAAGCTATGCAAGACTGGCCTCACCCAAAGACTCTCAAAATCTTGTGTGGATTTCTGGGCTTAACAGGTTATTATAGCAAGTTTTTTAAGAATTATGGAAAGATTACAACACCTCTCACTACACTCCTAAAAAAGAACTCTTTCACTTGGACTCCAACAACTGCTCAAGCTTTTCAAACCTTGAAGATGGCCATGTGCACCACTCCAGTCCTAGCCCTTCCTGATTTCACCAAGACCTTTGTCTTGGAATGTGATGCTTCAGGGAAAGGAATTGGTGTTGTCCTTATGCAAGAGGGTCGGCCTTTGGCCTTTACCAGCAAGCAACTGTCTGAAAGAAATCTGGGAAAATCAATCTATGAAAAGGAAATGTTGGTTATTCTGCATGTCATTGATCTATGGTGCCCTTATCTATTGGGGCAATGATTCCAAATTAAAACAGACCATCAAATCCTCAAGTATTTTCTGGAACAATGCATTCCCTCCCCGGAGAAAAAAAAGTGGGTGACCAAGCTCTTTGGATATGATTATGAGATCATTTACAAGAAAGGCAAAGACAATGTGGTTGCAGATGCACTTTCCTAAAAATATGAAGATGAAGGATTCCTTTTTTCTCTTTCCTTCATTGTACCAGATTGGCTCCAAGCCATTCGCCAGGAATGGCTATAAGATCCCAAAAGTTCACAACTGATCCAACAATTGCAGTCCAATGCTCCAGCTTCCCCAGGGTACTGTTGGCTCCATGACGAGCTTCGATACAAATGTCATTTGTATTTAAGTAAACAATCAAAACTTAAATCCACGGTACTTTCTAAGCTTCATGCTACACCCACAGCTGGGCACTCTAGGTTTACCAAAACCTATGACAGGGTCAAACGCTCTTTTTTTTGGGATGGCATGAAACAAGACATACGTAATTTTGTCGTTGAATGTGATGTGTGTTAATGCAACAAGGGTGAAATAGTCAAATCTCTGGGCACACTACAACCGCTTCCGATTCCACCTACTATTTGGAGGGATATCTCTATGGATTTTATTACAGGCTTACCCAAATCGGGAAATAAATCAGTCATCATGGTGGTTGTTGATCACCTTTCTAGGTATCCTCATTTCTGTGCTCTTCAACACCCATTTACAACATCCATGATGGCTCAACTTTTCATGGATCAGGTCTTCAAGCTTCATGGCATGCCACATTCTATTGTTTATGATCACGACCCAACTTTCACCAACATTTTTTGGCAAGAACTATTCAAGCTACAAGGCACCCAATTGCATCTCAGCACGACTTATCATCCCCAGACTGATGGTCAATTGGAAGTTTTCAACAAGTGTTTGGAAACATATTTGAGGTGTTTTGCCTTGGAAAAGCAAAATCAATGGGCTCAATGGTTACCCCTAGCTGAATGGTGGTACAACACTTCATACCATACAACTACACGCATGACTCCTTTTGAAGCGGTATATGGACAAAATCCACCTTCAGTTCTCTCATACTTACCTGGTGTCTTGAAGGTCCAGGTGATTGACCAAACACTTACAGTTCGAGAGGCTATTCTCCGTACCCTCAAAGAGAATTTGGTCATGGCACAGAATAACATGAAGCAACAAGCAGATCAAGGTTTCTTTGAACATAAATGTGCAGAAGGGGATCAAGTGTTTCTTCGACTGCAACCTTACAAGAAAAATTCCCTCAAGGTCGAGCATTGTCAGAAGCTAGCACCCAAATTTTATGGTCCTTATACCGTTCTCAAGCGTGTGGGACAAGTGGCCTATCAGTTAGCTTTGCCCAGCCATTCTAAGCTATGTTACGAGGGAAAAAATCTCTATGGCCAAGGGTAAACCACAACAGACAGGTATGACTGCAGAAATCAACTCAATTCCAACATATGCTATATAAACTAATGTGTAAGATAAGAAAGAGGCCTACCTTGATCCAATGTTTGATGATGCTCCACCATTGAGCACTTCGACCCAAAGCTTTATACCTGCAATAAGTTCTTAACAAACGAGCAAAGCAAGTATATAATGATGATATAAATGGTTTAGCACATCAGATAGCATAATCCATTAATGAACATTACAAACACGCCCATAGATAATCATCATACATTTTAAATATACCAATAGGACAGGAAAGGAGTATTTCTATTAATAATTGATCAACAAAAGTGACAACATTATAGACTTCTGTGTCGGCATGGTTCGAAACCAAGAAACCAAGTTCCTTCCAATTGGGCCTCCACTACTTCAATCCTCCACCAAAGGCAATGACGCAGACTGCCACCTCTGCCTCGACAGAGTCTCTGCGTGACCTCCCGGTCTTAAGGATCGTTCATTCACTTCCCTGAGCTGAAGCAACTCTTTCGATCCCCTGCTGGGATCTCTATTTTATCAATCCATAGGTCCTTTTTTTGGTAGCTTCCCTGTGCGAACATCACTAGGCACAAGCTCCCCTTCTCCGTCCGACCACAACGCTGTGACCAAGGCCCAAATTCCAAAGGTGCTTGTCACAACTCGCAATCTCGCGAGTTCATGAGTCAAAGCTTCCGACTCTTCCTTTCCAATCTTGCGATACCCGAAACGATGATACAGGTATGGCTCCTTTCCTTGTCAATGCCCTCCCCACATGTAACTGTAGGCTAGGGCTTAAATATCAACGCCTCTCACGACTCGCACCTTCGTGAGTTCGTGAGTTGAACTCTCGTGCCCTCTTGTTGCGATCTCCCGAGATGCGATAGGTCAACACCAGGTTGACTTCTCCCTTGACGCTTTTCACTATTCGTAACCTCGCAAGTTGAAGCGTCGAGCCTTCACACTCTTATCCTATGAATCCACGAGATGCGAGAATTCAATGGAGTGTTGACTCCTTTCTCCAGGCGACACATGTTCACCTGCCAATCACATGGGCCCCACCTTGTGGTTCTACCACGTGTCCATATGAACCTCCTCTCTTGGAACTTCATGACTTCACCACTCGGAGCACCCAACTCTTGGGCCCTCACCCTGCGAACTTCTGAGTTCGCGAGACCCAAATCCTGGATCTCTTCGGCACTTTGCCAACTCCACGATTGCTGCCCCCTGTCCTCCTCAGATGGACGATTGCAATTCTCTCGCAACTTCACCACTCGTGACTTGGAGCACCCAAATCCTGGGTTCTCACCTTGCGAACCTTCGAGTTCACGAGATCCCTAGATCTCTGCCACCTGTCCTCCTCAAATGGACAATCCCGATCTTATCGCGACTTCGCCACTCGCGAAGTCAAGGACTTCCTTCTCTGAACCATGATGTCCGAATCCTCGATATGGGCGATCTCGCGACACGTCTCCACTCCCAGATGAACAGTTCAGATCTAATCTTGCCTCTTTGAGACTTCTGATGTCGAGTGCCCAGAATTTCGTCCTATGGACTCCTGAACTTCCGAACGTCGATATCCCGATACAACCCCTTCGGGACTTTCACTTCTGCTTGCGAGGTTTAAATCTCATGCAACTCTCGACATATCCAACGACTGTCAGGTTTTAGCTTAAGATCTGATGGTTCATATCATTTCTTGACTCTTGCACTCCTCCTGCTGTTCCTTGGACACAAAATCTTCAATGGTCCAGATCTTCTCGGCTGATCCGACGACAACTATTGCTTCTCCTGAGCTTTGGCACTTTCCTTCCAACACTTGGAAGAATTCCAAATGTTCAAAGGCTTCGACCTTTGTCTTATTTCCTCTGCGAGCTCTTCACCCTGAGTCTTGCCTGCATTCTCAAAGATGCTACTCCTCCTGAGCTTATCCTTCGAATCGTCAAGGGATTCTACGACTTCTGTGCCTCTACAGAGTCCTTGCACACAAAGGTGCTATCTCTACTCCTCTAAGGAAAATAATTCCTTCTTCCTTCTCCCTCAGATGGAGAAATATGATGCTCTCCCGGCACTCTGTCTGCTCAAGCAACCTATAGCTGAGTCTTTCAGGGTGTTCAACAACCTTGCAAAGATCCTTCAGTGGATTCTTCCTCCAATTATAGAAATCAAAGAGTTCTCTTCCTATGCCTGTCTGCACATTGACTCAATGCCCACCTGGCAGAGTTGTACATAAATCCTCAGAGCTTCTGTCTTCTCCTGTGCACCCTATGCACCTGCTCAATTCCCTCCTGGCAGAACTCTTAGAATCCTTAGTGATTTTGGTTCTCCTTGAACTCACAATAGAGTTCTTCTTCTGTGCACTCCTTGCACTGGCTCAATGCCCACTTGGCAGAGCTTCACAGAACTCCTCAGAGCTTCTGTCTTCTTCTGAACTCACAACCGGGTTCCTCTGTGCACTCCCTTGCACCTGCTCAATGCCCACCTGGCAGAGCTTTACAGAACTCCTCAGAGATTCTGTCTGCAACTATGTTTCTCCACAGCCTTGCCTCCTGAGGTGTTCAACAACCTCTCATGTATTTCCTGAATTGATGATTTTAGCTACTGTGCCCACCTGGCACGTCTTTGTCTGAATCCACAGAGTTCAGAAGTGATTAAGTGCACTGGTATTTAGAGACCGCAGTACTCTGTCACAACCTCCTGGCATGAAACCACAAAGAACCTCTCAAGCCTGAAATCAAAACAACTCCCTGCAAATGCACACCTAACATACATCTACAACATACATTGAACACACACAAACATTCATTTAACACATAAAAGATGCAGTAAAATCTGCTCTGGTTTGTATTAATAAAAATGCCTCTTTTTTACAAGGTGTTCTGAGCACGAACTTCAACAGAGTCTCGACTCCTTCTCCACTCTCTCTTGTGCATTTCTAACTATTCCAAAATGAGATCGAAATTGATCTTTTACATGAGGGGGATCTTAGAGTGCTTCCCTCCAACCTCACCTACCCTATTCAATTACATTGAATGGCTTGTCTAGTCCACAAATCAGATCTAGATCTCAGCCTTCAAAGCATTAAAATCCTACCTACTTCTAATGCCTGCACAAAGGCACGGCTCCATGGCTCAACAACCTAAAACATTAAATTACATTCAATTTCAAAACTGAAGACGAGGGCTACGCCTCTCTTCAGCCTTGAGTGCACGTGATGATGTGGCTGGTTGGATGATGTGGAGAGATGCTCCTGCATCATACTCAGCTACAAAATTCATGAGCTCTTGCTCATGAGATTCCCCTCTCAGCTTTGGAAATCCTCCTCGATCCCAAACAAATTTCTGGAGCTGTTCATCTGCTCCATGTCCCTACTGCTGCTGCTGCTTCTTTTCTTCTACTTAGCTTCTCTTCGTTAATAGTTTTTACTAACCCTAACATCAGCTCCCTGATCTCCTCGATCACTTCTTCTAGCTTCTCCAGTGGCTGGCCCTGTTCATGCAGTCTCTCCAACTGCAAAAATTTTCTGCAATTGGGTAGATCACTGTGATCTCCCATGCCTTCTTCATCTGCTTCCAACTTCACCTGTTGGATGTGCATGCCCTGCACTATCACCCTTCTCTCCAAGGCTTCAATTTGTTCATACAGATTAGCCAAACTAACGCTGTCTGCTTCTTCCTATTCCTCCACTTTTGCAAGCTCCCATGCTGCAGTCTTTTCAGTTTCCTGGCTAAAAATATCGAGCCACTCCTCAGAATGCTCATCTTCATCTTCTGCTTGGGTAGTCTCAAATATCTACTCCAATTCTTCTTTGACAGTCTCAGCTGGTTGTCCTTCTTCTATTGTTGCTGTCTCATCTGCAAGACAGACTTTGGCCTACTTTGGGCTATGTGGCAGGAATATCTGAATTCCTCCAATCATCAGAAGATTCCTCAGATCTTCCTCTTCTGTCAGCTGCATCTATTGATCCAAACTCACCTCTGAGTTTATGAGACCCTCAGATAGTCTCATTTTCTTATCCCTGCCCACCTCGCAAATTGGGATTTTTTCGCTGCCCTCCCGGCAGACTATGAGATCCACTGATCCCATCTTCATCAGCACCTCAGGCTGAATTGAACTTACCTCCGAGTCCATGAGACTTTCAGATAATCCCATCTCTGTTCCCATGCCTACCTGGAAAATTGGAAACTTCTGGCTGCCCTCCTAGCAGTCTATGAGATCCCGCAGCGATCTCAAACCATTTCCCACCTGGCGAATTGGAAACTTTCGGCTACCCTCCTAGCAGTCTATGAGATCCCACAACGATCTCAATCCATTGCCCACCTAGCAATGTGAAATTCCCTGGCTTTCCTCATGACAGTCTGTGAGATCCTCCACTGATCTCAACTCTTTGCCCACCTGGAAATCAGAAATTTCCTCTCTGCCCTCTTAGCAGTGCTTGAGATCTTCATCCGATCCCATTTCATCCTCAGCATCACTGAGATTTCTCCCAGTCTCTGGCTCACATACCTGAACCTTTTTCTCTAGTCTGTTAAGGTTTTCAGCAGGCCTTAACCACCATCTCAACAACTTACACTGTCTTTTAACCATCAACTCTGGGCTTTTCTTTCCAGCATATCTTCGGCCTTCAGTAGCCATATCATTGTTCCTGTCTACTCTTCTAGCAAACCTGCTGCTGTCACTCTGCACCCCTGAGTGTTTCAGATTCATCCATAGTCTTCCTAACTGTCTTCTTCTCCTCTTCGCTTCACCTGAAATCTACAGATGAAGTTCTGCTCTGATACCACTTTGACGCAGTGTATCAGAGTGCTCCTTTTATCTCCTCTCTCTGTCTGCGATATACAAACAAAGTATGGCTCTGATACCACTTTACGCAGTGTGTTAGAGTGCTCCTTTTATCTCCTCTCTCTGCCTGCGATATACAAACGAAGTATGGCTCTAATACCTTACTGACGCAAACCACCACCTCTGCCTCGACAAAGTCTCTACGTGACCTCTCGGTCTTAAGGATCATTCATTCACTTCCCTGAGCTGAAGCGGCTCTTTCGATCCCCTATTGGGATCTCCAGTTTATCAATCCACAGGTCCTTTTTTTGGTAGCTTCCCTGTGCGAACAACACTAGGCACAAACTCCCCTTCTCCGTGCGACCACAACGTTGTGACCAAGGCCCAAATTCCAAAGGCGCTTTTCACAACTCACAATCTTGCGAGTTCACGAGTCGAAGCTTCCGACTCTTCCTTTCTAATCTTGCGATACCTGAAACAACGATACGAGTATGGCTCCTTTCCTTGTCAGCACCCTCCCCACATGTAACCGTAGGCTAGGGCTTAAATATCAGCGCCTCTCGTGACTCGCACCTTCGTGAGTTGAACTCTCGTGCCCTCCTTTTGCGATCTCCCAAGATGCGATAGGTCAACGCCCGGTTGACTCCTCCCTTGACGATTTTCGCTATTCACAACCTCGCAGGTTGAAGCGTCGAGCCTTTGATGTATGCGGGTTGTAGTGGAGAAACCAACGTACACACATCTTGCATAGCTGGTAGGGAGCGTATATGTGGAAAAATGTATATTTTGGCTCTGGATTCATTAAAAAAGGATGACAAGTCCGCATAGGGAAATGGAAAAAGGCCCTCTGTGCAAAATAGAAATGTTGAGGAAAATATTTCTATAACAGATGCCCCCTAATGTGTGAGATTAGAGGAGTATCTGCGATGGTCGAAATACATTATAAATAACCCAGAAATGGAGTGGTAGGGAACCAACTGAACGAACTCAATTGTTCATTACCTTCTGTACTGACTTTGCATACATGGCTGCCAAGAATACAATGCAGATCCATGTGGAAAATATACCGAACAAGTGTTCATGGCCATGAATAGGCAAATACAAATGTGGTTGCATGCCAAAAGTTGTCACAGTCACGAACAAGGCCCAGTGAAACCAGTCTCAAAATCAATCTGAAGATATCTGTATACCATGGAGTACAATTTGATCTCCCATGATCACTAAAGTCGAACAGGTGTTGGTCCAATGAAATGGAAGCAATAGCTCAGGAAAGCTACGGCCACATAGTGATGTCTTCAAGTCTTCTACACTATCCGCCAAGGGTGCAAGTATACATCATGTGAATAAAGGAGTTGAGGTTGAATACAATGAGACATCATTTGATTACTGTTCATTGAGGTATACCGTTAACAAACGCGAGACAACCTACCAATAATGAAAGTAGGTATCAAGGCATCGAGTACATTCCTACAAGTGTGAATAAAGGAGTTGGTGTCGAACACTTGGGAAATCCATTTATTAGGAGACATTGATGTATTCCCATCTATCAATGGCGAGATAGCCTGCCACTAATGACTGTAAGCCTCAAGGTACTCATAAAACTCTAGGTCCCGTAGCTAGAATAAATGAGCTGAAGTTGATGGAAAGAGACCCACTGAAAGGAGAGCATTAATGCATCTCTCATCAGTCAGGATGAGGAACAAAGCACGAGCTTCATGATTTGGTGGAAATCGGACGAAGAACATGTTCACGAACCAATGAACCCGTGCATATTTCGTGTGTACCAAATGCAAGCAGTATACGAAAAAGTCCCTCTCAATAGCAGCCCATGATTAAAACTGTTGACAAAGGCGAGGATACCAACAATAAGGCTAATGGCATCAAAGACACTTCACAAATTCCAAAGTGTGAATAGATGTCTTGCCGTCGAACACAAGAGAAACCACCCAGTCAACGACCAATGATGAAATGTCGATTGCTGGGTTCAAGGTGACCTATCGATGAATAAAGTAAGGCCATGGTGCATGATAAGACCATAATATCATGTGATCCTGAGACAAAATGAGGGTATGGCCGACATGCAAAGTCAAGATTTCTGAAGAGTGGCCGACATAAGTTGATAGACTTCCTTTGAACAAGAGCGTGATACATATGGTGACTCCAACATCATAGACTCAATGATGTCACTATTAGATGCACGAGGCATCAATAACGTTCTCTATAGGGACTGGAAGAGTAACCAGTTGGTAGAGAAAACTCTGTAACAAGATCAACTTCCTAAGGCCATGCTAAACCCAAAATTATGATGATGCAAGGACTCAATAACTTTGTGCTCTGTTCAAAGGTGATACGACTACTGCCGATCATAATATAGTAATCCCTTCCCGCCCGTCTTTTTTTGTTTTTTCATAACAAATGAATGCTATGATACAGAGGAGAAAACGAGTGTCACAAGTAAGCAAAACTAGTTCCAGCAGTGGAACGTACCTATGCTTAATGCAAGGAAATGCATGAAGAAGATGGACACTTGGGGTGATGTTCCCTCCAAGGTATAGGGTGTCAAATTGCAAAGGATATAAACAAGGCTCTGCTTGGTTGAGGATGCAAAGACTGCTTAGGCAATGGTTTATAACGCAAAGCGAGAACCAACTAAAGGCTGAATACTACAAGCGAGGGCATGAGATGCAATCACAACTTAATGCCAAAAAATATCCTTTTTTATGTCTTTTAGTCTACTTGGTGTGAAAAAGGGGTAAACTTGTGCCAAATAGATGTCTTTTCAAATCCAATTTACGATTGTGAAAAAGACAAGTTCACTCAACAATCTTTTCTATTTTTGATAGCGATTCAGAAAAGAGCTTAACTAAGACTCATGAACTTTCAAATCCAATTTAACGAGTGTGAAAGGGACAAATCACTCGGAAATATTTTCTATTTTTAGGCGAGTCGGAAAAGAGCTTAACTAAGACTCATTTTTCGGGAGTCCACGGGGAATAAGGCCGCTTGTGCATGAATGAGAAATGAGGCTCATAATAAAGTCATGTATTAAGTTGTAATGGACTCCCAGTTCTAAGGAAAAACTCGGCATGGGCACCAAATGATAAAGGGGGTCTTACTAGGGTGTGCATGTTTGGTAAGTCTCTACCATTTATTAACGACATTATTTATAACAGATGGGTGGTTTTGTTTCGTAATAAATGGGTTCATTCCTAAGGCGTAAAAAGTGATAGTCGAAGGATAATGAAAAATGAATGATGGAGTGGATACCTATCCTATATGCTAGGTTATGAAAATACCTGCCCGAGGTGACGAACGGTCAATTATGACGTGGAAATCCGCAAAAAAACCGAGTCAAAACTACAAAAAACCAGCTCAAAACCACTCTTGAATTAGTCCATTAGGTTAAAAAATAACATGAAATTATATAAAGTGGGTAAAAATAACTTATAAATAGTAATAACATAAAAAATTACTGTATCATTCTGATTTTTACCCAAATAGTGCAATTTGGACCAAAAATACCTCTAGGATTCAAACGACGATTGCAGGAGCATCAGGCAATGAAATCACGAACCGTCTGGATCAGGTAACTCTTCATCTCTTCCTCTTCAAATTCAGTGGATTACATTTTTGAATTAGGTTTCCATTTTTTAGTTTTTGAGGGCGTAAATTAGGATTTTTGGTATACGCGGGTTTCCTTGTATAGGTCGCGTGTATGACTAGGTATACGCCCCTGTGTGAACCACAGGGAGCGTGTATTGAGCCCTACACGTGACTGTGGGAAATTAAGCCGCATATATGTATGCAATTGGAAAAAAAGAGGGGTTCTTAACTCAAAAAATGATTTGTTTTTTGAAGGATGGTCTTGGAATGAAGAGAGCGAGAGCATGAGGAGGTATATGCAGTTGTGGATTGAGATCCATGTTGGCATGTTTTACAGATAGTGTATGCTTTTCATTGATGGCAAGTACAGTAGCAAAGATGGAAACAAACGTGCAAAGGATTGTAGGCAGGTCATTGATGACAAGATCAGAGTAAGCATCAATGAAAAACAGGAACAAAGTAAGCTCAGGAGTAATTAGCGTAGAGTCGATCGCAGTGTCTAAGATCGGGAGGAGAAGCGTCGGTGATCGTTGGATCCCAGTTAAATTCACGAAAGAAGGAGGACCGTCAGATTTTGATTGTAGACAAGAAGAATGCACAAAAGAGGAGGACAGATATCAGGCATCAGATCTGAGCATAAGTTCCAACCATCGTTGGATCAGGAAGAACCTACACGTTCTTTAAAATGCAAGATCGAAGCAGTGGTCCAACTCCATTTCATAGTTTTGGCTATCGGGATTTCGGAAATCGGGAAGTGGAGTTGTTAAGAACTCCTACCTACCACAGGAGTCTCGAAATCGCGATATGCAAAATCATGAATTAATCCTAACCATCGGATCGAGGACTGATCTGAACCATTGATCAGGCACAATGAAGGCTCATAGAGTTGCGAAGCCTCAATAAAATCTTGACCGTTGATCCAAGAGGGACGCGTGGCAGAAGATCAGAGCATGTAAAAGACTCCATTTTGGGGTTTCGTGAATCACGACTTGGAGAGTCAAGAAACAATACCACAGGAATGCCGAAATCGTGAAATGATCTGAGTCGTCAGATCAAGGTTTGATGTGGACCATTGATCCAACCCCATTTCGGGGTTTCGGATACCAAAAATTGGAGTGTCGAAACACTTTGCAATAAGAATGCTGAAATCATGATATGATCGGAGCTGTTGATTCAAGATCTGATCTGGACAGTCGAATCACAGGACAAGTGGCAAGCGATTGGAATTTCGCTGACTTGGAGTCAACAAAGCATGGTGTGGAAACTCGCTAGATGTGAGATCGTGAAAATATTAGGACCGTTGGATCGCTAAGAACGTGGACCGTTGATCTGAGCTCCATTTTGGAGTTTTGCCTATCGTGACTTGGAGTGACAGGAACCTCCATCGAAGGAACAACAAGATGCGAATTCACGATGAGATCTGGATCGTCAATTCATTGAGATCGTGGACCGTCGATCACGGTCGATGAAGGTCATAAGGTCGCGAAAATACCAAAAAGGTGAAATGGATGTAGCCTGTGGTCACATCGGTGGAAGATTGGAGAAGGAGCTAGTGCGGACAAGCTCCTTTTCGGAGTTTCAGGGATCGCGACTGGGAGTGTCGAGACACTTGATCACACGAATGCCGAATTGCCGAATGCCGAAATGCCGAAATGAATGCAAGATCCCATGGAGCCAATCCAACGGTGTAGGTGAATTTGAGTATGATCAGAGGGCTAATGTTTCTCTTCACAGTGTAACTGCTAGAAACCATTGATGGTTTCTGCCAGAAGATTCGAAGAAACTTCTGTGTGATCACTAGAGGAGCTGAAGAGTCTCCAAGCTTCTTCCAGTGAATGAAGAC
>SNQJ01S0181428.1:0-19066 GCA_010110895.2 Picea sitchensis
CTTTGTTTCGAGGTTGGTTTGAGTTTATATTATTTTATTTTGTTTGGTTTGAGTTTCATGAAATTCAAATGCCATTCCATTTTTCTTTCTACAGAGTTTTGATGTTGATGGACGAGCTTCATAATTTGGGAGTTTGTTATTACCTCTTCCTTATTGAATTTATCTGCTATGAGAATGGCTTGGTTGAAGACTTGGATTAATAACAATGATTTTATAGGAAGAACGTTTATTGTGACACATCATTTCTATGACATTTGTTCACATCTGATCAATTTTGAATGAGGGAGAAACTAACATAGAAATCTTAATTTAAACGAAAACATTAATTTCTATCAATTGTTTACTTTCATTTAAATTATGATTATGTTTTCGTCTTTTTATCATTATAAATCATTTTCACAAAATCATTTGGTAGGTTTAATTAATTAAATTATTTTGTCAGTTTGCATCTCATTTCAAAATAAATATATATATATATATATATATATATATATATATATATAAAAAAAAATTATCTATCATTTGTTTGATTTTGTGAAAACCCAAAAATAATATTTTTCTCCTCTCCATCAACTTGAAGCTTCTAGAATTTTAAGATCATATTTGAAAGGAAAATATAAACAATGTTTGTTTAGAACTTACAGTTAGTTTAAATTCATTTTAATTTTATTGTTCTAGATTTTGTTTTATTCGCACATTTTAGGTTATTAATTTGGTTTCTTTTTGTTTCACAGGTTTCTATTATCAGTTATTTGGTACGCAACCGATCATGGCTTGATTTTATTATCTAAATATGTTCAATATAATTGATCCAAAAATAATATTGGATTGCTGCAAATAATTTATGAGCAACAACAAATAAGATTTGGAAATGCGTTCAAGAACAAACAAACGATTTTGCGAGACTTGTTTCATCCAAACTGTAAGGAATCAGAAGAAACAGTTGAAAACCCGTCTGTGGACTAGACCCATTTAGCTTACAAGCAAGAATTTTTCCAAACAAATGCATGATTTGAGAGATATTTGGGTCTCTTTACGAGACAAATTTCAGATGGCGGAAAATATTAGTGACGCCCAGACTATTCATTCATTGTATAAATATATCATAAGTTTTAGAGCCTAAAAGATCCGGGAAATTGAGAGGAGGATTTTAATCCTTTCTTTTTTGTATATTATATCTTTTGTAAACTTTTTTTTCTTTTCAAATGGAGTAACGGATGGTTGGAATCTTTGGGAGAATGGACAAGTATTTTCAAAGAAGAATATGGAATTCCAGGTTTCTTAATGGCTTTTGTCCTACTAAAATGGTTTTGTTTTCATTATAATATCTTCATATTCTTTGAGTAATTGATTATGCATTGATTTAAATTAGATTTAGTTTGTTTTATCAATACATTGTTAATTGCTATCATTTATGTATTAATTTTTTCAATCTTTAAGAGTCTATTATCCTAAAAAAAATATTTTGGACCTTATGATGAACTTATTACACTGAAGCTATATGGGATACAATTTACTCCTTGGCTTTTGTCCTTTTGTAGATTGTGCAATGTTAATATTGTTTCTCATATAATTTCTGAATATGAAACTTTATTTGTATTGAACTAGCTTTAGATTGTTTTGCATATAACTTTTCATGTTATGTTTTCATTTATATGGTTCATTATATTTTGGTTCCTTTAATATCTGTCGATGATCATCTATTCAAGTATTTTGAGTTTACATCTGATACTAGATAGCTGGTAACACAATTTACTGAGGATTAGAATTTATTTCATTTTAAGTTATTAGGACATTCTAAAGTCACATGATATATAATCCTTTGTCTTTCTATCATCATAAACTCGCTCCGAAATATAAAAGACTTCTTTGAGTTTCTTCGGGAATTATTATGCTTTCTTTTGTCATAGGTTTACACTTGACACATGTTAAGAGGAGGTCATACAAATATAGAGAGATTAATTTATCTTAGCACTACTGAGACGTTAGTTTGTGTATTATTTATTTAATTTGTTAATTTGTGAATGAATAGTGATTGCATCATCTAAACGTTAAATTCTTTGTTTATTATCATTTTATCATTTAAAATCTTATCCAATCATTGTTTATTAGTTTTTCATTTATAGTACAAAGACAGTTTCCTTTATTTTCTTATTTTGATCCATTAGTTGAAAACAATTATTTTCACAAGGCTTTGCTTAAACCTTGTAAATTGTATATAGCTATTGTACATAAACATTGTTATTCCACATATTTTAGTTGTTTTAGGATCTTAGTTGGCTAATCGAGAAATAAAACCCACTAGGGTATATTATACCAAACGACTTGGGTTAAATAGACAACCCCGGACCGAATATTCCCTTCCCGTTGACGGTTTGTCATAAACGCCCATCAACAAAAGCACGGGGCTTCGATTATGGAGAAAGTATACGACGTGAAAAATGCACTAAAGAAGTTATGGATCAGGACAGAGCAGCGATGGAAAGACACACTAGTGAAGACTAGGCAAGGAATGCATGTTGGAGAAACAGTGCAAATCATAGTGCAGAGGAGAACGAATAACAAAGATATTGGAAAAGAGTGCCTAGTTGTGGACACAACTTTTAGAATATGGGAGCTTGCAAGAGATGTAAGGAAGGGAATATAGAGTACATGTAGCAATGGAATATTTAAAACTGTGACAAAAGACAATTCCATTTTTTGAGAAAATCAATACTGTGGCAGAGATGAAGAGCCTACAGGCAGAGGAGAAAGCATTGCAAGCGCAGGAAATTGTAAGACATGCTCAATTGGAGCCCCTGTAGGAAAAGGTGGAACAATTGGTCATGGAGATAGACACATTGAAACTTCACATAGAACAAAAAGGCTTGGAGGGAGGGGAAATATTGATACCTCCAGTAACCGCACAAATGGTAGAAGCCATGGCAGAGAAGAGAAACCAGTCTTAGGGCCAATGCCAACAAATAGCACAGATGTATGAAGCACTAGCACATGTAGTGAAATATGTAGGAATTAGTGAGTGACTAAGGACGAGTTACGATGTGAGTATTGGGGGTTTGTTGGCGCAGGCCAATTTTTGGAAAGAATCAAGGCAGCGCCGAAAAATAGGGAGTGTGTTGGAAAGTGAGGGTTGCGCCAGAATTGGAAGAAAATAAGCATCATAAACATAGGAAAACCCGCGCCGAGAAAAGCAGTTACAAAGTGGAAAAAATATTGTAGAGCACTTGGAATGTGGAAAATCACTGACTTGGAGAATAGTTGGATCACGGACTAGAAGAGATGACGTCAAGGGGAAAGTGGACAAACCTAACCCACTTAGGGTTAGGGTTTTTGTAAGGTATTTCTCCCAATTTTTGTATAAGTAGAATGCATTAGGACTAAAAAGGTTGTTGTTGGCAGGTTAGAGAATTATCCATTTGTAGACAGTCTAATAGTGGATTGGTGAGAAGTTCTCATTTTGGTGAGGACTATTGCGATTTGTGGAGTTTTTTGTAATGGAGGAAGAAATGTATAGTGCACGATGTTGGATTACTGAGAGGGGGGGGTGAATCAATAATAGAGCAATTTAACCATATAATCCAAGTGTTATATCAATGAAGCGTTATTATCCAATAACTGCAGAGTAAATAAGCAATGAACAAATGAACAATCATACACATACACAATACACCAGTCAGAGTAAATAAGCAATGAACAAATGAACAATCATACACATGCAAGCATTAATTCAGTGTTTTGCACGCGGAAACCTAAATCGAGAAAAAACCACGAAATTCTTTTCTTATATGTCTTGAAGAATTACATTCATTTGGAAGCACTACTCCTTTGTTTTCCAACAAGAATCGGAAGGAGGCTCCAACCCCAGTTTCTCGTGCTACAACCCGAGGGAAGCTCCAACCTCACTGGCTACAACCAAAAGGAGGCTACAACCCCATACCTCCGGCAAACTGGCAACCACCCCGCCCTGCCTGCCCTCACACCCCTCAAGTAGAAGTGAATGATGGAACCATCACACTATCACCGGTGGAGATATACCGTTGTAAACCTTGTACCAATAATCTGAACCATGCATCTACCATGCATCAATCTGTACCAAAACATGTACCATAAACAAGTAAATCAACAATGCACCAACCTGTAAATCAACTCCTGTACTATAAACAAGTGCATCAATCATGCACCAACCTCAAATCACTGTACTATAAACAAGGGCATCAACCGTGGCACCAACCCCAATCAACTGCACTATAAACAAGTGCATACAAACATTTACCAAGCTGTACCCACCGCGTGTCAACTACTCATCAATCCATGACTCAGCTGCTATGTACCAACATCATCAACTATACACGGCGTATGTGCTAACTCATCAACTACATCACTGCCAACCATGTACCTCAACATGTACCCTCAACCAAAGCCTCATCACTCTTACATCATCAAAATATGATTTGTAGCTCAGAAACACCAGGTATATTACATAGCTACAAATCATATTTCTGCAAACCTTCATTAACTTTTACAGCAAGAAACTAGCATTTTCTTCAAACGCTTTTTTAGTCTCACATGCCTAGTTTTGATTAGTCAACAACCCTAACTTGAAGTAATCATAACTTTGAACCTTGTACGTATAAAGATATGAAACTGATACACACAATGTTTTCAGTGTGTTTTATGCACCTCCAAGTGGTGTAATTCTCTTGAACCCCTCTCTAAAAGGAGTTATAGCAAAATGGCATACCTTGTCAATTGCCTATTCTAGAGAGACCTTGTAGATCGTCTCAAGACAAAATATTTTGCTGAAATGATATGAAACTGTTACAGAGAATACCAAGCCTACCCTAACCAAAAATTTTGTCTCATGTAATTTGGATCTGTTATGGTACGTTATGACGTTTTTACCCGAAACACATTATTTTGACTAGTTTCAGAACTAACAACAAACCCTAGGCTTTCCAGTAACTCAAACATGACCCGACAAGCTAATTCTTGAACCAATACATTTCTGGATATTTCTTCTCACTTTCATAGCAATTTCAGGATCTGAATCATTATAGAAAAAAAATTTTTTTTTTTTTGTGAAAATGGTGAGATGATCCGAAAATACCATACCTTAGAAAGCAACCTTCAAAAGAATTTTATCCTTCAGGGATTTCGGCCTCTTTTCTTCACTTTCCTCATAATCTCGGCTAAGATATCATTTGTAAACCCTTCAGACACATAGATATTCAATATGCTCTCAATTATTCAGAGAGAGCCTTGCCCTTTCTATACTTCCGGGCAGCTTCCTTAAAACACATATTCTAGGTCACTTCCCCACTTTCCTTATTTTATCGCCAACCCACTTCTAACCACTTAATAATTTATCCATTAAAATTATTATTGAAACAATTTATTTTGAATTCACTTTGAATTGTAGCCACACTCATCACTTCAATTTTATTATTTACCTTTTAAAACTTTAAACCACTTCATTTACTTTGACCTTTGGGGCTTCTAGATGACATATGAGGGGTCCTCCACCGTAAGGCCATAACTTCAAACCGTGAGGAGTTATGTGACGCTCTACATACCACCGTAAATGGAATGACATGTAATATCCATAGAATAGTATTATCTGAAAATATCATAACTCATACCGTTATCCATCACAAACTGGTCCATTACCCAAACTCACCTAACTTCATGCCATAACTCTAACGAGGAATTAGTGATCGCCCATTATTCACCATCGGAAATGGTATGGTAAGCACTATCCATCTAGGATAGTTCCACCAACAATTCCCTTGATCTTAATCTCGTTATTACACATACAAGAATGGTTCCTCCAACAATTCTTCTAGGAAAATTAACCGTGAAAGCATCTTCCGTGAGGACTTTCACCATATAGACCACTTGAGTTCATCCATTTCTACACCTTATCAATCATGATAAGACAATAATGATTCATCTATACATTTTTTCCAACAATGCATCATATACCAATGGAACCACATCGATCCATTCTTTCACGTATCAATGACAACCATTGATCCATTCATCTATGCATTCAACAAGGACAATACATATTATATTACATCAATCATCAATCAATCAATCCTTTTGACATCAATCAATCACTTGACATCAATCACTGACATCAATCAATCAAACCATTGGCATCAATGACACAACATGATCCAACACTCTTTGGCATTGATGGCACACACATGCCAACACTAATTACCACAATTATTGATGTCAACATGTAGATACAAGATGTTCTACATCAATAGTCAATGACTATCTCTCCACCAATCTCTCCCATCATTAGACATCAATCACATCAATGTGATCTCCCTTGACATCAATGGCAAAGGACCATTCTCCTCTTGGGATATCACTCCCCTTCTTGAACTCTCCTTGGGCTGCTCCCCATCAAATTTCTTTGATCTTCCTCTCCCCTTTTGAACAAGGGATATCACTGATGTAATCAAATCATATCGGCCATGCTCTAAAACCATGCTTCGTCTTCAGATTCGATAAATCTGATCCATCCGAACCATGCCTCGCCCCTTCCAGACTGAGCAATTCCTCCCTTTGTCATCAATGGCAGCTATCTTTCCATCTAGGGCTACTCTCCGAAATATCCCCTATGGTGTTTCCTCGTGTACATCCAAGACATAAGATAAGCATTCATAAAGCATTCATTTCTGGAGCAGAACTCCAAGTCTTTGGCTAAGATATTCAAAGGCTTACCATGGAAATGGTTTTGTAAAGACGTCTGCCACCTGTTCTTTTGTGACCACATACCAACTCCTCGATGTCTTTTCTCAACCCGCTCCTCGAGAAAGTGATACTTGATTGGAATGCGCTTAGTCTTGGAGTGCATCATCTGGGTCTTTTGAGATACCGATATAATTTGTATTATCACAATATATTGAATGGCCCATCACACTCAACCTGTATATCTGCCAAAGTTTTGTTTCATCCAAAGAACCCTGGTGGTACAAACATGTCACAGCCGCGAATATACTCTGCCTCGACTGCCGATAGAGATACCGATGATTGTTTCTTGTTTATCCATGATACCAAACACTCACCTAGAACGTGCTGTCTAATCGGTGCTTCATCTGGCCATCAATACAACCCGCCTAATCAGACCGTAGGCCATATGATATATCCTTTCCTTTTGATACCATAATCCAAACTCTTCCTTTTTCCTTTGAGATATCTAAAGATCCTCTTTACCTAATACATGTGATTCCTTTGGTGCTTGAAATCGTACCACCTGTACAACTACATGCATTACATCTAGTCCGATGTCAACATACATATAGTAGGCTTCAATCATTGACCTATAATGCCTGGACTGTAGACTTTGAATCATCATTCCTTGCTCAACTTGTAACCGGTTTACGGGAGTGATAACTGTTTGCAATCTTCCATTTCAACCTCTTTGAGATTGATATACTTGGTTTGAGAAATAAAAATTTCTCGGTTTCTTTGACGTATATGAAGTCCCGTAAAGAAGGATAGTTCTCCAAGTAATGCATATTTCACTGCAGATGTCTTTGCAAATTTTTGTCTTAACGTGTTATCATCACTACCAAAATAATATCATCAACATAAACTTCAATTACAAAATATTACCTTGACTTACCTTGATGTAGAGGTTGTTGTTCCGGTGACTTCCTTTTCTCAACTCCCCGCCGCTAGTATTTCTATCCAAATTGAGTACTCATATGCTCAGGGAGCCTATTTAGACCATACAAGGCCTTTTAATTTACACATAGTCTGTGTTTTCTAACAACTAAAATCATTCTGATTGTTCTAATGGTAATTTCTTCTTCTCAAGTTCCCATTCCTAAAAAAGATGATTTTATTCATCCTCGACATACTTCTAACATTTTTGGAGCATGCATAAGCTAAAAGCAAACGGATTTCTTCCATCAAAGTAACCGGGTATATGTCTTCAAAGTCGCATTCCTTCAATCAGGCATATCCCTTACATACCAATCTAGCTTTGTTCCTTGTAACCCTGCAGTCTCTACAAATCCATCTCTCATTCATACCGTCTCAAGACTCTCTACTTCAAGAACTATCCATAATGCTAACCCATTTATCATTATACTATCAAACTATACTTTATGCTAACTGATTGCTCAGAATATGTATTCTCAAACTCTGCAAACTACTATAAGGATGGTTATTTGGTCTATCAAAACTATCACATAGAATCCCCCTGCCTAATATTCATATTACTTGGGAGTCTCTAAGTCAAATGGCTCGTATCAATTCTTGCTCCGATGTGTATTCATCATCTTCATTGGTAGATTTTATTATCTCTTTGAGCTCGACTTTCTTTCATCCGTGGATTCATCTTTCACCACAATGTCCGAAGGTACAATCTCTTGAACATGTTCATTTACCGTCCTCCTTTCTTCGCTTATATTTTCCAAACCTTTCAGATTCAACATCTTTCCTTTCAGAGAATTTTCTTCATCTCGCTTTATTGTCAATCTTGCGATCTCGGTACCTGGTCTTTGTTCATCTGCTCTTCCCCGCTTTCTTATCCATACTTTCTTATATCCTGACATCAGTATTGTCTTCATGGAAGTATTGATCATGCATCTACAATCACCGGCTATGTGTCCATAGTTATGACATTTGTAACACTCCAATGTTAATGCGTGACCACATAGGCAGTACCTGGTCTTGAACATTTCTTTTCAGTCCTCTAATCAAGCAAAATTTCATGTCCAAAGTTTGTACAATAAAACAATGACCATAAATAATTTTTCATATACCGAGAATGATCTCTTTGTATGTAGCTCCTTCTGAATTTTTTCTTGATCCTGATCATGATTGAAGCTTTTTAGTGGCTTGAACATGGATGGTACTCTTTAAGATGTATTCACAGTTTTCTTAGATTCTGGTTGACCATTTTTCCTTCCTTTGAGTACTTCTCTATAACTCTTTCTATTTTCTTCTTCATTCTTTCTAGCAACGTAGGAGTGCTTCTCTTCATCTCTCTTCACCAATCATGGATGTTTCTCTCTCTTCAACTTTCTTGCTGAGCTTGCTCCATTTGACTCTTAGTGTGTGACAACTTCTCTTCAAGATTCTTAACCTCTTCTTTCTTTCTTCATTATCCGAGACTTCATGACTTCTTTCTATATTCTTTGCTTCTTCAAGTTGGATTTCAATGCAATTATTTCTTCTTCCATTCTTCTCTTCTCTGACCAAACTCTTCCTCAAGTTGGTTTAAATCATTGGTTCTTTCCTTGAGATGATCCATCAATATGTTTTCTCTTTTCCGCATCTTCCTTTTGTGTCAAGCCATAAGTTGGCTTCTAAACATTTCTTTGATATTCTAGAGTTTCTTCAATTCTTCCGCCTTTCTAGTTGAGATCTTAAATTTCATGACCACCATCCTTTTCGCAATCCTTAACACCTTAAGCTTTTTGCTTCATCAATTTTTCGATGACTGAAAGATTTTAATGAGACACCTGACTGATCTCCTGACAATTTTTCATTGGTCTGAGGAATGAGCTGAGAATCACAATATAATGTCCTTAAATTCTTAGAAACTATTCTTCACTGCAATTGAATGAGCATTTAGAATGCATATAACCATGTTATATCAATGAAGCATTATTATCCACAACCTGCAGTAAATAAGCAAATGAACAAATGAACAATCATATCATGACACACAAGACACATAGATTTTTACTGTGGAAACCCAAATCGAGAAAACCACTTAAATTTTTCTTATATGTCTTGAAGAATATATCTTAACCAACTTCCTTTTTTTCCAAATGTTAACCGAAGGAGGCTCCAACCCCTAGTTTCTCAGTTACAAACTGAGGGAAGCTCCAACTCCCAATTTTCTAGCTTTACAACTAGAAGGAGGCTACAACCCCTATGTTCGGTTACAATCGGAAGGTGGCTACAATTGGAAGGTGGCTATAACCACTTTTCCTTTCCTCGTCCAACTGCTCTCAAGTAGAAGTAGAATGATGAACCACTGGCACACTATCACCGTGAGATAAGCATCACCAAGCAAACCTCACAGACACAATCTGAACCATGCATCTACTATGCATCAACCTGTATTTTATAAAATAAGTGCATCAATAATGCACCAACTCAGAATCAACTCGTACTATAAAATGCGTATCAATCATGTACCCAACTCGTAATCACTGTATCATAAACAAGTGCATCAAACGCACCAACCTGTAATCAACTGTATCTATAAACAAGTGCATCCAAACATGTACCAAGTTGTACCAATCATGTGTCAACTACTATCAACTATGACTCGCCGATATGTACAAATATCATCAACTATACACTTCATGTATGTGCTAACCGACCAACTAACAGTTTCAACCATGCACTCAACATGTACCCCAAACTAAAAGCTCATCAATTTCATCATCAAAATATGATTTGTAGCTCTTGTAATAGACCTATTGTTTCTGATCATATTTCTGCAACCTTCATTAACTTTAACAGCAAGAAACTAGTATTTTCTTCAAACATTTTAGTCTCATGCCTAGTTTTGAGCCATCAACAACCCTAACTTGAAGTAATCATAACTTTGAACCAGAATGTATAAATATCTGAAACTAATACACAATGTTCTTCAGTGTGTTTTATGCAATTCCTCCAAGTGGCACTTCTTGGAACCCTAGAAAAGGAGTTATAGCAAAATGGCATACCTTGCTGAATTCTGGCTATTCTAGAGAGCGACTTGTAGATGCGTTCTCAAGACAAAAATATTTTCTGAAATGATCTGAAAATGTTACACAGAATACTAAAGCCTTTACCCTAACCAAAACATTTTTGTCTCAATTGAATTTTAATCTGTCATGAAGAAGTTATGACATTTTTACCTGAAACACTGACATTTTGACTAGTTTCAGGACTGGCTACAACCCTATTTTCCACAGAGTGTAACTCCCCAAAATAAAACGACCCACAAGCTAATTTTGAACCAAAGATACTTGAATATGCTTTCACTTGAATAGAAATTTCAGGATTCGAATCATTATAGAAAAAATTATAGCGAAAATGGTGAGATGACCTGAAAATAACATAACCTTAGAAAGCATCATCAAAAAATCTCATCCTTCTGCATCTCGGCCTTTCACCTTTCCCTCAGAATTTCGGCTAATATATCATTTGTAAACCTCAGACACACATATTCAATATGCTCAAATGTGGTTCAAATGAGAGAGCCTTGCCTCTTATTTATACCTCCAAGTAGCTTCCTTAAAAATTATATTCTAGGTCACTTGGTCTAATTTCTTTATTTTAGGGTTGGGTCCACTTAATTCTCCATTAAAATTATTATTGAAATAATTTATTTTGAATTCACTTGAATTATAATGCACTCATCACTTCACTTTATTATTTTCTACCTTTAAAATATCTTAAACCACTTTTGATTACTTTGACCCTTTGGGGCTTCTAGACATATGAGGGTCCTCCAACTTCGTAAGGCCAGCAACTCTCAAACCGTGAGGAGTTATGACGCTCTACATACCACCAGAAATGGTGGCATGACATGTACCATCCATATAGAATAGTATTATTCGAAAATATATCATAACTCATACCGTTATCCATCACAAACTTGGGTCCATTACCCAAAACTGGTTTCTTAACTTCTCATGGCTACAACTCTCTAACCGCGGAGGAATTATGTGACGCTCCACATACCACCGAAATGACATGACAAGAACTATCCATCTAGGATAGTTCCACCCACAATTTCCTTGATATTATTCATCTCGCTATTCCTCATACGCTAATAACTCAACCATTCTTATAGGATAACTCAATCTGCGAAGCGTCTTCCCATGAGGGTTGGCTTTCACCATAAGGACCACTTTGGAGTTCATCCATTTCTACACCTTTATCAATCATGATAAGAAAATAATGATTCATCTATATACATTTTTCCAACAATGATCATATACCAATGGAACCAATATCGATCCATATCTTCATCATGTATCAATGACAAACTCATTGATTCATCTTCATCTATGCATTCTCAACAAGGACAATACATACTATATTACATCAATCATCAATCAATCAATCCTTTGACATCAATCAATCACTTGACATCAGTCAATGAAATCAATCAATCAAACCATTGGCATCACGACAACATGATCCAACACACCCACATAGATTTTGCATGAATAATAATAAAGAGATGAAACGACAAGTATTTGTGGATGTATCCTGTGAGGGGTGAACCATATATTTGTTTCATGTGTATGAATGTTTCAATTGTTTCCATTTATATTTGAGTTAATGAGTTTTATGATGATCATGGTAGAATAGTAAAGGAAATATCATGACTAAGGATAAATTATGAACTTGGTAGAACTTCTCATCATTAGATGGATGAATGTCATGGTTAGTATTCAAATATGAATCTTGTGTTATAGTAGATGAATATATGCCATTGAATATATGATGTTATATTGGTTAATGATTTTTTGTTGGAGTAGATTTGCCACTGGTTAGAACTAAGATCTGATTAGGACCAACTTAATAAATGATTATTTGAGAATTATAAGTGAGTAAATATAATGCCTTTGTGAGAGATACACATCCCATCCCTTGGTTGCAGATATTTGAGTCATGTGGCCACCCATTGAAGCTATCTTGCATCTCAGGTGAGAAGGGGATGTTTCTCAGGTCCGTATAACATAGTCGTAGGGGTTGTTGGTAATCCTGTAATTAGAACCTAGGTCATCCCATAAGAAACCAACACTCCAAAGGAAAGATTAACTAAATGAAATTTGGATACAAACACTTATTACGGACCAATTTTGGAAAGAATGCTAAGAACCGTTTGTTCTCCTCCTTAGATTTATCAACCCGTAAGCTTTGAGCAAGAACAAATATCTATATTTGGTAAAGAAATCTTGGAGATTGTCGAAAGTTTTTGGATACAAAGTTAGCAATTCCACCTCGAGTATACGGCCCCTCATCTTGTCATGTTTGAAAACAATTCCATCCATGGTGTTCCAAAATTTATTGGGGGTTTTACATGAGGATATGTGAAAGAGGAGCTCGAGAGAAATAAGACTGCAAATAGTTCCAAACACATCATCCATCCTCGATTCGACATTTGTATGTTTCTATGGATGATATGGGTTAGGTATTTGTTTCCATGGTTAATGTAAAGTGTAATCCTCTTCTTCAGAGATGCATTACCATCTTGTCCTCCATGCAAAGAAATTATACCTGCAAGAATGAATTCTTTGGAAATTCCATTTTTCCCATTGTCTTCAATATTCGGTACCTAAAAAAAGAGTCTGGTGTGTATTTTCCTAGAAATCTGTCGGCTTTGGATACCATTTAAATGTGGTTGAACCTGCACAGATAATATCTATCAAGGAAAAATACATACACAATTTGTAGACAAATGAGAAAAGATCTAAAACGAGAGTGATAATCAAAGAATTTTGTAGTAAACTGCACGAATGAATGACAATTTACACATGATGCACTCTATATAACTCAACTAATTCACACTAGAGGAGAATAAATGCTCCATAGTGGTGTTCTATAATGATATGGACACACACACTGTAGTTACAGGAGTTGCAATGCACCTAATCTCGAAGCTAACTAGTTCCCAAATTTCTTTTTAGTTAACCCTGAATGAAACAAAGTGAAGTGAGGAGGATATCGAGGAATCATGAGTAATGCACTATTCTCGTGATAATCCCAACAAACAAATGCATTAGCAGTGATAATATGCCAATAGATTGCTATATTCCATTAGATTGTTGGAACTTGTTGTTGAATCAACGCCAGTCTGAAACTTGAATTTGTTGTGCTAATATGGTGACTTGAAATCTAGACTTGATCCTATGATATCACCTCGCATTATGCCCTTTCTTGACATTTGGAATATTCTAGAGCATCTACTCAAAACATTGAATGCCATCCACTTGTCATATATAACTAAATTGCATTGTGCTACTAGAGGTTCCATTGACTACTACAGGTTCTCAAACATCTTGAAACATATAACATTCAATGGTTTATAAATAAGATTTTAATGTTACTTAAGCTATCAATAATCAAGAAAACATTTCTTTTACTCTAATTCCTCCCCCGAAAGTGGATATACCTTGCATAAATTATTGAAAGTAATAGATAAACATTATCTTGGTAAAAAGGGTAAAGAAAAAATAGGTAAAAGGACTAGTTAACATTAAAAAATGATGTCAAAATGGTGAACCAACATGGGTCTAACCCTATGGTCCAACTCCAAACATGCAAAGCTCGGGTTGAATAATCCTTCATTGAATGAAGGGATTCAATCAAGAGCTCGAGAGACAAATATTAAGTCCTACACCTATAAAAAGAAGGTGGGCCCTGATGTTGAGTCAATATTTAAGGGATCAAACAATTATATTATTTTAATGTTTGAATGAGAAAAGGGCTCCCTAATCACTAATATTATGGTAATGATGAGTTGGGAAGATAAGGACTTCAAGTTGATAGATACCAGTGGATAATTATTGGCCCGTTCACCTAATCGAACTTCAAATCAATGCCATATATCAACTAGAAGTTGGTACCCTTCATAACTTCATTTTATAAATACATATGATTAGACATGGCCTTTTGAATTATGAAAATTGGGGGATGAGACACAAAGACTTTGAATTAAACAAGCAACCTTATATATCAATATAAAGTGGGTGCAACCTCTGATATCTATTGATGTCAATGATGATATGTATACATTAAACAATTTTATGAATAGCCACGATACCACCATAATCTAACATTCTATTAGGCATTATCAATGAGTCAAACAATATATGATAAAAGCTTGACATCATTTCAAAAATAATTAAAAAATAATAGAATAAAATTGATATCAACTTATATAAATGTAATTGATAATTAAAAAATAATAAAATAAAAAGCATTTATGGAACTTTATCCAAAAAAAATAATAGATTATAATAATTAAGACATTAATTTCCTCATAACCATGATATAGATCACCTTAACGGAGAACATTTAAACATAAAATATAATTAAACATCTAGCTAAGGTTACTCATATAAATGAAATTAACATTGAGCTAAGGTTAATAATCATAAAAAGTAATGTCTAGAGTATTTTTATTATTTAGTAAAAGTATCTCGCTATAGACTTCTAACTATTAAAAAACATTCAATTATATTTTTAATTTGGCCATCAGTCTAAGATTCACCACAAGCTCATTTTTTTGTTTCTGATTCTGAAATTTTTATATGAGGTACTCCTGCATGTACTTGGATACCTCTGCAAATTTCACACTCTGCAAATCAACATAAAATAGGTTATAGTAGAAATACCAAGCTAACTTGTTTGAAACATATTTTCAGGATTATTCGGGAACCCTAACTTCCACAGAGCATATCTCCAAAAATTTTGCAACTCAATGGCTAAAAATTTAACCATAGATACTATTATCTCTTTTTTCCATCTCTTCCAAATTTCATGGTATGAAACATCGCAGAACAAAAGTTATAGAAAATATGGCAGACCCTCCTAAATTTTGTCCTATTCTAGAGAACTCACGTGTACAACATGCCCCACATGGAAATTTTTTTGTATGCATCTGAAAATGGTATAAAACATACTAGAGATTGTAATATAACCAATACATTTGGTCGTACTGAATTTGGATCTGGTATGAATAAGTTATGATGTTTTTACCTGAAACACCTGTTTTAGACTAGTTTCAGGACTATCCACAAACCCTATTTTCCACGGAGTGTAAATCCAAAAATAAAATGACCCACAAGCTAAAAAATTTATCACAGTTACTTGGATATGTTTTCTCAACAACCTCCATATTTCTCTATTTGAGTCATTCTAGAAAAAAAGTTATTTTGAAAATGGTGAGATGACCAATAAATAACATACCTTAGAAAGCATCATCAAAAGACCTTATCCTCCCTTGAATTTCAACCTTCCTTACTTCACCTTCCCTATGAAATTCTCCTTATATATCCTTTGGTTACCTCAGTCACTTGTATATATTCAATATGCTCAATGGATACTAATGGGATACCCTTTCTCTCTTATTTATACTCTCCAAGTAGCTTCCTCTAGAAGTATCCACTTAACCACTTTGTCCACTTAACCACTTTTCCCACTTAGCCACTTTTTCCACTTAACCCACTTTTTCCACTTAGCCACTTTGTCCACTTAACCACTTTTTCCACTTATCCACTTTTTCCACTTAACCCACCTTTTCCACTTAGCCACTTTGTCCACTTAACCACTTTATCCACAAATAATAAACTCTTCAATTGTAGTTGCAACTAATTTATTTTTAATTGTTTTATTGTTGCAATCACTTAACCTATGACTAACCACTTTAATTGGTCAAATTATTCTAGGAGATTCTAGAATAATTTGACTTATTTGGCCTTCTAGAGGCTTCTATATAACTCATGAGGGTTCTCCAACTTCACAAGGCCATAACTCTCTAACCATGAGGATTTATGTGACATTCCACATATCACCAGAAACAACATGACATATACTATCCATATGAAATAGTTTCTCCTGCAAATTCATTGATATTCATTACATTATTCCTTAATCAAAATTGGGTTCCCTAACCACACTACTAGGATACCTCACCATTTGGACTTCACAAAGCATCTTCCTGTGAGGTCTTTCACCATAAAGGGACCACTTTGAGAACTTTATCCAAGATCATATTCGTGTGAGGGATTTCACTATAAGGGGACCACTTTGGAGTCTATCCATTTGGTTATTCCTATCAACCATGACAAGAAAATAATGACCAACCTTTACATCATTCTGTCTATACATCAATCGATGACAATACATCAATATGACACCACTTGACATCTTTGACATCAATTACATATATGACAACATAGGCCATAAATCAATACATCAATGACACTATGACAAGACATCAACTCTTTGACATCAACGAAAACATAATGCGACACTTCAACGCCTGCCAATAATAGCAGGAATGTATTCATAAAGTGGCCACCTTGGAAGCACCTATCCTTTCCAGGTATAAGTCGATTTTTAAATTCATGTATTTGATAGTCAGATAGATGTTGATGCCCTAGAAAAATGGTTAAATTTTCTAGAAGGTTATTTCTCTGTTCACAATTTTTTCGACAGGGAAAATATCACCTTCGCACTCCTTAAGGATCTCCTCCATGTCAAACATGGGTGGGAAACTTACTGGGAGAAAAGTTCCACAAAGGATTCTGGAATATATGGGGTCGAGCCCATTTGGTATTTTTTTGTGGATGAGGTCAAGGAACAATATTACCATGTTGGTAACTATTATGACCAATACATGAGTAGGACCACATTATGGAAAGAGAGGGGCCAAACATTGTCGGAGTTCAAAAATAATTTCCATATCTTTCGCACTAAATTGGGTATCAAAGACTCTGAGCGGCATCTGGTTCTAAAATATCACAGGGCTCTGCATAGGTACATACCCAACATTCTCCCACTTGTTTTTTTTTATTTTCATACAAGGGGTTATAGGATTACATAGTCAACAATCTAAGACATAAAATTCCCATAGATCCTCTACACCAAGAGAAATTCTCAATGCTCACAAATTTTGTTCATGAATATGAAACATTCTACAATGTGTCCACCTTCATCAACAACACTTTCTAGTCTTCAACCATGTCTCTCACAAAGGGATATTGAACATCAATATGCTTTGTCATTGAAAGATAATTCGGGTTCTTTTCCAAGATTATTGCACTCTAACTGTCACAATGTATCCTTATAGCTTGTTGTATCAACCTAATACCTGAACATAATCTTTGTAATAATGTTGTTTCCTCGCTTGCATGAGTGTCTTCCATGTTTTCATATTTTGTAGTTGAGAGTGCCACTACAACTTGTCTTTTTCTCATCCAACTAATTTCTCCTGCACAAACTGTCTAATCCTAGTCTTCCTTGGTATCACAATCCATAACTAGTAGTGCTACACAAATACTTGAAAACCCTCTTTATTGTTGTCCAACGCTCCTTCCCTGGTTTTGACATATACCTACTCAAAACTCCCATTGATTCCAGAGACTTATACTGATACAAAGTCATTAACTTATTCCATAAATCCTTGGTTGTAGCTTCCCATCACACCTTTAGTAACACTAAATCTCAGATACACAACCATATTTTTCTCTTTTTCTTCTGATCCAACCTTTCCCAGTCTTCTATTGATGTTCCTTTAGGTGGAGTGCCTAGACCCGCAATGATCCACTGATCTTTTTCCACCAATAGATATTCCATATTAAGCTTCCATAGCTCAAAAATTTTCCCATTAAATTTCACGATCTCTATTTTCGAACTGCTCGTCATTTCTTTTCACTTAAAGAATCAATATCGTAGAGCTCCCATTGTAACAAGGTTTATCACATACTCAAGCCAAACCCTTGACCACAAAGGCATCCCCCTTAAGCCAATAATTGCTTTGATACCAAATGTATATTTTAACATTGTAAAATTAATTGTTTCAAATTGATTCTTAATAAAATCATAAAAGATACAATGGCACACACACACACACACACACACACACACACACTACATAGATATTTTACCCTAGAAACGCAAATTGGGAAAATAAACAACTTGTTTAGAGCCACGCCTCTAATTCTCTATTCATCATCCACCTTCATTGTTTAAAATACAATATATATATAGGCTCCCACGACATCCAAACACATAATCCATTGACCTAGATTAGTCAACAACAATAATTCCTTAACCGGAATTAGAAAACCATCGGAAAAAACCATGTGCGAGAAAAATACCAAAAATGGATGCAAAAACAAATCTACCAATTATATATATATATATCTTTAAACCCCCAATAGGAGGGACCCAAACCCCCCCACACCCTCTATCTCCCATATCAGTGTACAGTAAAAGGGACTAATATTGCAAAGAACATAACACATACCCAACAAATCATAGCTTGATCATTTTTTTCTATTGGTTGTAGGAA
>SNQJ01S0181429.1:0-19270 GCA_010110895.2 Picea sitchensis
TTGGAATGTTGAATAAAAATTATTTCCTCATCATGTTCATGCATTTGTAACCTATACCATTTCACATCGAACCAAACTAATTTGAAGGAATTAAAGTCACACTCAATTATATCATTAAAAAACCCATAGTATCTATCTTCAGATTCTCGAGGACATCTGTCACTCTTAGAGGAAACATTAGTGACTTGGAATACTGCAATTATCACACTATCATAATCTTTTCTGGTTTCATCCAACTGTTTGATGAAAAATTTACAACCATTGCACCACATAGCCTTGTGGTGTTTCACTGCAATATGCCAGACATGTAAAAGATGACGACCTTCCACAGAGAAAGCAATGCAACTTCTCTAGCAATTCAAACAACTCACTAAGATTCAGATTCAACAAATGATTTCCCCTCTTCCCTAGGAAATCAAATCAATGGAGACCATTGCTTCCTAAATGGGGAGGACTAATCCAGGTGGATATTGGTGGCCACCCAATTGTTCCAAATTCCACTTGGCTCATCTTGACAGTTTTCAGTTCAACACGTTTCTCTATAATTTTGAAATCTCTTTTTAATTTGATTTCTGCACTTCTGGGGATGTCTTGAAGCCCTACACAACATCCAGGTGGATATTGGAGGCTTCCCACCTATTCCAACTAGATTATTTTTGCAGTTTTCATGTCAGTACATCTTTCTGTACTTCTGGGGTCGTTTTGAGGGCCTAAACAACTTTTTTTTTGGGTTTTCCAAAATTAGAGTATTGTTGGAGTCCAAGTTTTACGACATAATGTGTAGTTCTCGAAAATACCTTTCCAATGGGCTATCAAACACCTAAAATGGAGATCGTATGCAAAAGTTATGACCCAGGGAAGTTGATGTACTAACTTACCCCAATGGGGCCAACATGACTTTTGGCACTTCATCTCCTAGGGTTAGGTTTTTGGATGTCTAGAGTTTTGGAATTCATGTTTATTGTAAAAAGGCCTTCAGAGCCTCATTGTACTCATCTTGTGAATAAGAGTAGCTATCACATCTCTTCTCAGAGCCACCATTCTAGTGATTTCATTCACTCTATATTTTTACAGTCTTTGTACATTTGTTTCATTAATAGAAATCATGTATTATTGTATTTCTTTGTTTTTGGAAATATTTGTGTGTATTTCACTGTAATATCTCTTCTTTCATTTTGTTCTGAAAATAATCTGGATCACAAGGAGTGTTGATAGGAATCGTCACCATTCGCCCAAGCATTTAGTTAGGAGGGCACACAATAGTTCAAGTCCATCTCCTATCAGAAGGCATAAGAGAAGTTTTGGAGTGGATGAGCTACAAGGGGACATGAATAAGATAAATCCTCCTAACTTTGATGGTGAGCATAAGAAATATGAATATGTAGAGACCTGGCTATTGGGAATGAGGAAGTACTTTCAGTTACATAATTACTCTTGACAGGCAGAAGGGAGAATTTCCATCTTCCATCTCAAAGGAAAAAAATCAATGTGGTGGGACTAGTTTGTGCAAGTGCAACACATTGATGAGAAGAAGTTTACTTGGAGGGAATCAAAAAGGAATTTTCAAAAGAAATACTTAACCAAACATTACTATGATAAGAAAATGAAGGATTTCTTTGAGCTCAAGCTTGGGAGTATGAACATAGATGAGCATAAAAGAAGATTCTTGGAGTTGCTGAAATATGTTTCTTTCATCAAGGATGAACATGTTAATATTCATAGGTACTTGAGTGGGCTTCCATTATTTATCAGTGATAAGATACAATATGATGATCCCAAGACAATGGAGGAAACCATAATAAGAGCGAAATGATTCTATGATAAACATATAGGAAGACCAAATTTTCAAAAGGATTGGGAAGACAATAAGAGAAGAAATATGGAGCAGAGGAAGAAGGGGACCAAGTCAACATTCTTCAAAAACAATACTTAGGGAAATATAGCTTCTAAATATCCCAAAATGACAGAAACAATGGGGAAAAATCCAAGGAAACAACCTATGAAATGTTTGGATTGTGAGGGAGATCACATGTAAAGAGATTTCCCTCACAAAGGTGAAAAAGTGAGGTTTTTTTAGAATGTACAACAAGATGATACAATGGAGGACATGGGAAGAAATGTACCTAGGATCTACGTATCCTTGGATAACAGGCAAGCTAAGTTTTAGTCACATATGATTGAAGTGGAAGGTAAGATCAACAACCAAATCATTGCTATTTTAATTGATTTAGGAGCTAGTCATAGTTATCTAGATCCTAAGATGGTGGAAATATTTAAATTTCCACAAATCAATCTTGGGATACCTTGGATGGTGTATCTAGATACAAGAGCTAAAAGGAAAATTAATGCAATGGTTAAAGGATGTCTAATGGACATGAATGGGCTGAGCACAAGGGCATATTTGAAAATCATACCTTTGGGATCCTATGATTTCCTAATTGGTATGGATTGGTTGGACAAGAATAATGATGTTCCATAATGTTATAGTAACTATTTTACTTTCTTGGATGAAGAAGGAAACTTGAAATCAATACAGGGTATTCCAAGGGCTATAAATATCAAAGAAGTTTCATCCCTATGGATAAATAAAAGTTTCAGAAAAAGAAGCAAATATTTGTGGCTCATATGGAAGAGGCACCTAAGGATAAAGTGCCAAATATTAAGGACTGTGCAATCCTAAGATAATTTGAAGATGTATTTAGAGAACTCTTGGGGTTTCCACGCAAGAGAGATATTTATTTCTCTATCAACCTAATGTCTGGAGTAACCCCAGTATCCAAAAATCCTTATAGGATGAGTACCCCAGATTTGAAGGAGATGCAAATATAGCTTGAAGATATTTTGAAGAAGGGATAAATATGCCCAAGTGTGTCACCTCGGGGTTCCCTAGTTTTATTTTTGAAAAATAAGGATGTGACATTGATGCTTTGGATTGAATTCATGAAGCTAAATAAGGTTATTGGGAATAATAAGTATCCTTTTCCAAGGATAGATGAGCTCTTTGATTAGCTTAGATATGCCAGCATATTCTCTAAGATTGACCTCAAATCCAGATATCATCAGGTGAGAATTAAAGAAGATTATATCAGGTTCAAACAACCTTCAGAACGAGGTATGGCCATTATGAGTTCATAGTGGTGCCATTTGGGTTTTCAAATGCACTATCTATCTTCATGTGTTTAATGAATGGTATTTTTAGAGATTACTTAGATAAGTTTGTCATTGTATTTTTGGACAACATACTTATTTACTCTAAATTTGAAGAAGAACATGAATAGAACGTGAGGATGGTGCTACAAGTATTGAAGGGGCACCAATTGCATGCAACGTAGAGAATGTGTTCATTTTACCAGAGGAAGATACATTAATTAGGTCATATCATATCAGAGGAAGGGATATCTATGGATCCAAAAAATACAAGAGCCATTGAAGGATAGACAACACAAAGGAATGTCTCTGAGGTGAGATTTTTCATGGGACTTGGAGGTTATTATACAACAATTATTGAGGGATTTTCAAAGATTTCACACCCAATCACATCTTTGCAAAATAAGGGTGTGATATTTTAATGGAATGTTGATTCCGATAGAAGCTTCCAACACTTAAAATATTTATTGACAAGTGCACCAATTTTTCCAATTACTGATCCTAATGAAGATTTTGTTATGTGCACTAATGCATACAAAGAAGGACCTGGTGGGGTCCTTAGTCAAAATGGGCATGTGGTATGCTATGAATAAAGGAAATTAAAAGAGCATGAAAGGCACCATGCTACTCATGATTTGGAAATGACATCCATAGTGCATGCCTTGAATATGTGGAGCACTACCTCATGGGAAAAATATTTGAGTTGGGGACAGACCATAGCAGTATGGAATATTTGTTTGGACAACCAACTCTAAATGTCAGGTAAAGCAAAGGGTTAGAATTCCTTAGTGAATATGACTTTGATATAAAGCATATCAAGGGTAAAGAGAACAAGGTGGTTGATGGACTCGGCAGGAGAGTGCATGAGATGCATGCTACAACCATTAGCATGTACAAATAAGATTTGAAAGACAAAATTCTAGAGGCTGCAAAATCAGATCAACACTATGTGGAAATAAAATTACAACAAGGTAAATTGCAACATAAAATTGACGATTATGAGCTGAGAGAGAATGAAATCCTCATGTACAATGTTGGATTATTGAGAGGGGGAGGGGGGTGAATCAGTAATAGAAAATTTTAATCCTTTTAAATACAATATGCAAGTGTTATTTATCTTTATGATCAATATAGAATTATCATCCAATATGTGCAGAGTAAATAAACCATGAACAAATGAACAATCATACACATACATAGTACACCATTATTTTTACGTGGAAACCCAATGTGGGATAAAAGCACACAATGATTTTTCTTATATGTATTTAAGAATTGCATTCATTGGAAGCACCAACTTCCTTTGTTCTCCAACTATAACTAGAAGGAGGCTCCGACCCCCTTTATTTCCAGGCTACAAACTGGGGGAAGCTACAACTCCCTAATTTTATGGCTACAACTAGAAGGAGGATACAACCCCCTATGTTCTCTGGCTACAATCAAAATGTGGCTACAACCACCTATCCTTTCCCCGTCTTGCCACCTTGAAATATAAGTGTCAAATGAAGAAACCATGCCACACTGTCACTGTGAGATATACCACTGTAAACTTGTACTAACCTATATCACTGACTTGTAGCCAACCTGTACCATTTCCCTCTAATAAAAATGTACCTGAACTGAGCCTGTACAAACCCAAAACCACAAATACGCGACCTGTTTGTTATGAAACATGTGTATGTATGCACCCTATCTATACTGCAACCCGCATATGTACACGACCTATCTGTTATGCATCCTATGTATTCCTTCTGAAAACTAGGGTTTTCTCTGTTTTGAAAATTTCTGACCCTCTGCAAGCTCTTTCACATCAACCTACAACATCTCACTGTGTCCATACTATAATTGTGCCCTGTTCATACATACTCATACATATCCTTTACCCAAAGCATCTACATCTCTCTAGTCATGTGTCATATAAGTGCGTGTAATCATGAACAAGTATAATAACCCTCATACGAACTAGACATTAAACCCTTTTTGATATTTATCCTTTCAATACATCAACCACTTCACCAATACAATATCTCAACCATGTATCACAAGAACCGTTAACCATATGCCAAGAAATACAAGATGTGACTCAACTCTAACAAGATGTATCGATGATAAATATTGATTATACCAACATTGTATTTATGTACATCTGACTTATACAGAAAGTCCCATGCAACCACTAATATCTCTAGGGGAAATCCTAAAACCTCCATAACCATTTCTCATGTATACAACAAAATCCAACTACTCATAGAAAAAAGACATACCTTTGAACCAGTAGATAGATCTGATGTACATGATCACTGTAGACCTTTCTGGGAGCTTTCTTTCAGACTTTAGAGGCTTGCCATATTCATATTCTCAAGTTTCTAGGGATTTTACCTCATGTATGCACCCTATTATACTGTTATACTACGTACATACATGCCCTTCTCCACTGCAGCCCATGTACACCTCAAAACCTAAGTTTTTTTTCAGTATTTTTTGTAATTCCAAAACTTTCACCGTCAACCCTTCATGCTACCTCAGAATTGTGCAACTTCAGATATATCAATGAGTACCTACAATAAACCTTACACAATAATAGATATTCATTGTGCTCAATAGGTGCTAATAGGAGAGCTTTTCTCTCTTATTCATAATTCCATGTAGCTTCCTCAAGGGGTTACCTTCTATCCAACTTAAACCGATTTCCTTATTTTATGGCTAACCCACTTCTAACCACTTGTCCACTTCTAAACATGTAACATACCCAACCACCCATAGGCCGAGATACACCACTTCAAGCCCCCTTCTAGAATTCTTTCGACTTTTTATCTAAATTGTAATTAATAAAGATGCATGCAATATTCACATGCATAGATCAAGATTCATGTTACGAAATAAATAAATGAGACATAAGTCATGCAAAACAATAACTAGAAAACATGCATATTACATATACAAATTTCATAAATAAGTAACTACACAACAGAATAAATACACAAGAAAATAAAACCATAATAGAGAGCACTTATCTTTAATGAAACAAATCACCAACTAGATACAAACCAAGGACGTTCCACCCAACCATAGACACAACTGTTCCAAGTCTCAACAATAATGTCACCCTCGAGATCAAACCAAATAATGCTTCCCAAACCATTCAACACTCAAGATCTCATAGGATTCTCATGACCCACAACAATCCAAAGTACACCAACTCTCTTCTACCTAGCCTACAAAACCCAAGAGAATGTACCCCCTTCTCTGCCACACAGTTCCTCAACTGTCCATCTCCTTCCAGGGCTCCAATGCAGGTGTTACATAATCTCCATGCTGGGACTCTCAGGATTTGCAGCTATGAGCAACACTGAACACATTCCAAAGAATATCATACATGCATTCCTTCATTCATGTCTGGAATACACCAACAATCTTTACAACCAACAAAACCATGGCTCTTCTTCAACAATTCATTTTCCCTTCCCAATCCAAATGTGAATGAGGAAATATGAGAGGGTGAAGGAATGAATGGAGTGAGAACAGAGTCAAAGGTGTGGACAATGAGAAATTGATTGAGTGAGTGAGTGAATGAGTGAAGAATAAGCAACCCCCACCCCAGACCAAAGATGGGTTTATGTAATTCTTGGAGTTAAGGAACCCCTTGGCCTTCCCCCAAAGAAGCTCATGTAACTGTTATTCTCCATTAAAATAATAATGGGAAATAAAACATAAATAAATACTTAGCCCCTCAAGCCCCCTCTCTTGTGGAATCATAGCCCCCTTCAACTCTTGTCCTTGTCTGTCTAGAAACCAACGATTTATTTATTATTAATAATGATCAAACATTACATTTCCTAGGAACATTGGCCTCTTTCAATTATTTGGGAACTCTTCCCTTTCAAGGATTAACAAAATACATTATTTAATACAGGGATCAAAACCCATGGTGTTACATACCCTCCCCCTTATTTTAGCATTGTCCTCAGTGCATATACAAAACATAAACAAAATTTCAAAATTTATTCAAATTTTTTTGGGTACTCTGCCTGCATGGCATCTTCATCCTCCCAAGTAGCATCTTCAGGACCGTAGTGGGTCCATTGGAATTTTACAAGCTCTATAACTCGATTCCAGAGCATTTTTAATTTTCTGTCCAATATTCACATTGGCTGGACCTGAAAGTATCCCTCTGTCTCTACCTGGATCATATGCCAATCAATAACATGGTTAGGATCATGCACATATTTTTTTTATCAAAGAGAAATGGAATGCATTATGCACATTCATGGAAGCAGGMAATGCAAGCATATATGCAACTAGCCCTATTCTRTCCAATATCTCAAATGGACCAYAGAATCTGGCTGYTAGMTTTGTACAACTACCCAAATTCAAATATCTCTTCTTGGGATTCACTTTTAAAAGCACATGCTCCCCCACTTTAAATTCTCTAGTTGTTCTGTTCTTATCTGCATACATTTTTYTGTCTATCTTGAGATGCCTTTAAGTTCTACTTAATTCTAKCCATCTAGTCTTCCATATCCTTRAGCAATTCTGGCCCAAGTACCACTCTGTCTGATGGGTTGTCCCAACTCACTAGAGTATTTMATTTCCTACCATACAATGCTTCAAATGGGATCATTTTCAATGGATCTTGATACCCAATAYTATAGGAAAACTCAACCAAGTGTAAGTAATCTTCCCACTTAGATGGCTTATCCATTACATACATTCTCAACATGTCTTCGATTACTCGATTGATTCTCTCTGGCTGCCCATCTGTCCGTGGATGGTTTTTTGTGCTAAAGTTAATATTTGTACCAAATCCTTTAAACAATCCCCTCCAAAAATTGGAAGTAAACTTTGTATCTCTGTCTGAGACAATTGTCTTAGGTATCCCATGAACCTAGTAATCTCCCTCATGTAAATTTATGCAATATTAGCTATTGTATGAGTCGTTTTTACAAGAACAAAATGAGCATCCTTTGTCAATTTATCAACCACGACCATGATTGAATCATTTTTCCTTGTTGTCCTAGGAAGTTTAGTTATAAAATCCATGGTTACCACTTCCCACTTCTTCTGTGGAATTGGTAATGGCTGTAGCAAACCTGCTGGGTGCCTATGCTTAGCCTTCATTTTCTATCATTCCATACATCTGGAAATGTAATCCACAACATATTTTTTCATTCCTGGCCAAAATAATTGGATTTTTACTATTGCAATCATTTTCTGGTAACTGGGATGTCCGACATATGGAACATTATTCATTTCCTTTAATACCAAATTCCTAAGTTCTCCAGAACTAGGAACATAAATTCTATTTTTATGAATAAGTAATCCATCTTCCTTCATCTCATATTCTTTAATTTTTTGTTGTACATTTTCTTGTTGTAAGATTTCTTTTGCCTCTAGGTAATGTTGATCGGTGACAATAGCATATGAAATTATACTCTTTAAATCTAGTTGATGCATACTAACAACTATATCATGCATGAGATGTACTCTTCTACTAAGTGCATCAACAAATTTATTTTCTTTTCCTTTGATATGATTGATTTCGAAATTGTATTCATTTAAAAATTCCATCCATCTTGTTTTCCTAGCATTCAAAGTTGGTTGTTCAAAAAGATATTTCAGACCACTGTGATCTGTTCTTAATTCAAATATCTTCCCCATGAGATAATGCCTCCACATATTCAAAGCATGAACAATGGAAACAAGTTCCAAGTCATGTGTGGCATAGTTCCTCTCATGTTCTTTAATATTTCTGGACTCATAACCGATGACATGTCCATTTTGAGTGATGACTCCACCAAGTCCTTCCTTGCATGCATCTGTACATACCATAAAACTTTCATTTGGGTACGCTATCTTTAAAAATGGTGCACTAGTAAGTAATTCCTTCAACAAATTAAAGTTCTCTTCACACTCATATGTCCATTCAAATTTAATTCCCTTATTTTGCAAAGAAGTGATGGGATGAGAAATATTAGAGAATCCTTCTATAAATCTTATGTAGTAACCAACTAACCCCATAAAAGTTTTGACTTTTGAAACATTCCTGGGTGTTGGCCATCCTCTAATGGCTTCAATATTCTTTGGATCCACTGGTATACCTTGTTCTGAAATAATGCGCCCCAAGTAATGGATTTTTTCTTGGTAAAAATAACACTTACTAAGCTTGGCATACAATTGATGTTCCCTAACACTTGCAATACCAATCTTAGGTGATGTTTATGCTCTTCTTCTGACTTAGAATAGATAAGTATGTCGTCCAGGAACACTATGGAAAACTTATCCAAGTAAGTTCTGAATATGCCATTCATTAAGAACATAAAGACAACTAGTGCATTGGACAATCCAAATGGCACCACTACAAATTCAAAATTCCCATACCTAGTTCTAAAGGTTGTCTTATTGATGTCTTATTCTTTGATTCTTACCTGATGGTATCCTGATCTCAATTCTATCTTTAAAAATATATTTTCCCCTCTTAGTTGATCAAAGAGGTCATCAATTCTTGATCGAGAGTACTTGTTCTTTATAGTGGATTTATTTAGTTGTCGAAAGTAATTACACAACCTCAAAGTTCCATCCTTCTTTTTTACAAAGAGTACTGGTGCCCCCCAAGGTGAAACACTTGGACGTATGTACCCTTTCTTCAACAGTTCTTCCAACTACATTTGTAATTCTTTTAATTCTGGTGTACTTATTCTGTAAGGTGTTTTTGATACTAGGGCAACTCTTAGCATTAAATCAATAGAGAAATATATCTCCTTCTTTGGTGGCAACCCTGGTATTTCTTGGAATACATATTCAAATTCTTGTAGTACCAAAAATTCTTCAAGGCTTGACCCCTTTTTCTTTTCTGTCTCCTCCACATGGGCTGCATATAATTGACATCCTTTTCTGAAAAATCTCTTCAGGTGTAAGGCTGAAATCACTCTTATAGAGATGGGTCTTGGAACTCCTTTCACAATGCTCTATTTTCCTTCTTCATCAAGACATGTAAATGTCTTGTTATGACAATCTAGGACGAAATGATGCTTGTCCAACCAATGCATTCAAATTAGAATATCATAAGATCCCAATGGTATACTATTTAGATAAGAATTAGTATTCACACCATTAAGACTTATGGAACAACCTCTGATGATAACATGGATTCTCCTTTTGGTTCCAATGACTAGATGAACTAAACTTGATTTTCCAAGATTACTTTTCTCCAAATGTAATCTATCCATTATTTTAGGATCAATGTAACAATGACTTTCTCCTGAATTAATTAAAATATAAAAGGCCTAATTAATGATCTTACCTTCCACCTTGATCATATTGGATTGGTACTATGCTTGTCAATCATCTAAGGCTGCATAAATTATTCCCATGTCTTCTACTGTTGTAGCCTCTTGGATGCTGTGCATGATCTTAACTCTGTCCTTTTTGTGAGGGAAATCCTTGTACAAGTGATCTTCTTTGCATCCCCAACATTGGATTTGTGTTCTTCCCCTTTTTCCCAAGGATTCTTCTCTCTTGGATTCATCCTTAGCATACTGGTCTTGGTGATTTTTATTTGGGCTATTTCTATTAAAAGGAGGTTTGAATCCCTTCATCCTCTAATCATACTTCTCCTTCTTCTTATCCTTCCAATATTTATTCATGGACTCTCTGCCCTTTCCTTTCTCATATAGGTACTTAGCCTTCCTGATGGTCTCGATCAAGTTCCTAGGTTCATTATATTGAATCTTCTCTTTATAAAATGATGGCAGTCCACTTAAAAACATCTGTACTTTCACCTTCTCATATTTTATGAACCCCACATACTTTAGTAGCCCCACAAACTTCTTTTCATACTCTGCCATGGTCATGATTCCCAGCCTAAGTTCAAAGAACTCCGACATTTTCTTGTCATAGAAGTGTTCTGAAAGGTACTCCTTCTGAAAATATTTCTTGAACTTCTTCCAAGTGATCCTATTCTCATTAATATGCTCAATTTGCTTCAGCTGATCCCACCACATAGCAACTTTCCCATGTAAATGGTATGTGGAAATTATGGCTTCTAGGTTTGATGAGTAGTTATGCAATTGAAAATACCTATCGAGTCCAAGAAACCATGCCTCAACATCATCTTCCCTTTCTCTTTCACCATCAAAGGATGGTGGCTTAAGCCTTGTCAAATCTCATTGTAAACTGTCCAATTCATGTCTTCTTCTTTGGTGCCTAACATGAGACACCTTTGGACTACTTATGGAATCTCCAGATGCATAAAATTTCCATGTTGAATAGGGAGGTGAGTGATGCCTATGAGTTCTTCTAGCACTTCTTGAATAACCAATTCTTCTGCAGTCATCTATTATTTTATGACATCTTCCCTCTTCCTCCTGTTTTGAGTTTGATCCATTATTTTTTGGCCTCTAAAACTGATTTAAGATTTGCATCACTTGAGCATTTATCTGGTTTTGTTCTCTTATCGGTCTTTGATTATCTTCTTTGTAACTCTACACTTCTATTTTCAGGCTTCTCACATTCTCTATCATATTTTCTTGTTCCCCTCTGGCCTGGTGTTCGTTGGATTTTGTCTTTGCATTACCAACATTGATGTTTTGACCTTTGACCTCTTTATCATGGTTGGAAGCTCCCTCTCCTTCTTCCATTTCTTGAATATGCATTCTTTTACTGAATTGATATATTTACACCCCCAATTCTGCAAAATGTGAAAGTCATCATTTTGTTAGAATTATGCATCTATTTTTTTTCTCTCCAAATAATGCTACAAGTCCTTTTTTTTTCTCAATTCATGAATAATATACTATCATTCTCCACATTATAACCAATCCATGTTATCCTTTAGCTAATACATAATTCAATTCCGCACAGGCACTTCCTTCAAACCACCTTCGTGTAGCCATGACTCGAAACCATGGGATTATTTGTTCTTTAGTGCCTTCCTATGTATTCTTCTACACCTGAGCTTTCTCAAATACAATGTTCGAGGGCTTAGTCACTTTCGGATCCCTTTTCACGTCGAATTGACTATTCTCCCTTGTCAATCTTTGATTTCTCCCAGAGTTAAACTTCACGGAAGCCTTTTCAATAACTCTACTTACCAGATCGAATGATCAATATTTGATCTCTTTTCGATTAGACAGTCCCACCCCATCTGACGATTAAGAGTTAATCAAAAATTGAGATGGATGACCTTTTTCAATTCAAAACTTTGGTTCTCCAAGACTCTGGAACATTACAACTCCTAAGTCTCTCAACTCCCCCAGAGTGATACTTGCCGAAGTTGTTACCCTATCCTTCCATTGCGGGATCTAACAACCATGAATTAATCAAGCATTGGGACAAATGATCCTTATTCATTTTGGGACTTCGACGCTCCGAAACTTCGGGACATTACAACTCTCAAGTCGCTCAACTCCCCTGGAGTGATATTTGTCGAAGTACTTACGCCATCCTTCCACTACAGAATCTAATGGTTGAGAAAGGTCCCCGAAGGGGCTATAGATCGATGCTTTGCATGAATTCATGACTTTGGTCTTCAACAATTTTTCTAGTAGAGACGTTGAACACCCTTAGAGGCCATACTCTTGGAGTTGACAGGACATGCTGACGTCACCCATTGTTGGTTGCTTATCTTAGTTATACCTTTAACATGATTTGACCCAGGTTCAGATCTACTAGGGATCCAACACAGCCTCTAAAACTATCAAATCTCCTGGTAAACTAGAAGGCAGTGCAACCCACATAGTGCACTACGCAGTCTCACCTGAGATAGTCTTAATGGGTGACTGCAATGCTCAAATACTTGTAGTCCAGGACTGAATGGGTATCTGTGAAGTGCATGCTGTGGGTTCTATCTAATTATTAAGCAATATATCGTCATTCTCATTCATGCATTTAACATAATTAGATCCATTAATTCATTCATACATCACTGTAACATCTACTCATAGACAGTAAAAGAGATATAACATCCAATCACATAACACAGGTTTTACCGTGGTTCACCCCCTCCTGGGATACATCCACAAAGATCTGGATCTCAAGCTCTTTTATTATAGTATTTCTAAAACTACAACACTACATGCTTTACACCTCGTCCTTAGTCGGGTTGAGATCTATTATGAGGCGGACTAGATCACACCAGGCTCATGAGCCTATGATCTATCCCTCAATATATACCCTTCTGACCCTCTACAACTCAACAACTTACAAGATTGGATCGCATTACAATAGTGTTACAAACTAGTTACTTCTTCTCACGCGAGTAACAATCCATAAATTCAGAATTCCCCCTAGACCTCCTAGGTATCTATTTATATCTATTTTTGGCACATAAGTCATTACATTTTCTTACCAAAACCCTAGCCTAGTTAGGTCTTCTTGCATGATGGCCTTACACACTTTCCTCCTCTACATGCACATTTTCCTTTCGTCCACTTCTTTTCTAGCCAACTGTCTTTCTTTCCCATCTTCTTGCATGCATTTCTGTCAACTGTATTTCCTCCACGTCGTGAATTTTCCCCAAAATGGGCCTGTTCCCAATACACCCCCAACACTGACATCATGACTCATCCCGAGTCACTTCTTGAATTGTGCCGTTGTCAATGCCTACTTCTTGCATCTGTTACTACCTGCTTCTTGCATTTGTTACTACCTGCTGCAGTGCGTCAAACATTTCTGTTATCTGATGGCACTGTTGGTGAGCTTGACTGCTATTTTTGGCCATAACGGTGCCCACCTTCTCCGTGATAGGAGATTGTAAGATCTCTCCTCCCTCAAACCAAATTTGTTCAATGATTCTTTTTTGAAGAGCTTGCCTCCTCATTTATGTTCTCGGGAATTGCTTGAAACAATATGTGGATCTGATACCCCATCTCCTCCACTTTTTGCTGCACTCTCTCTTTCTGTTGCGCTTCAAGGTTGAGGGCTTCCTTCATCGAGATATTTTCTGTCTAGGCTCCTTGTAGGTTCGTCATGTCCACTCTTGCTCTGGACTGAATCTCCTGCGCAACACTTACCTGAAGCTTATACAATGCCTTTTTTGGAATCTTGGCCAGTGCCACGTCCAACGTCTCGATGTCCTTCAGGGGTTTCTGTGCTGTTTCTTGATCAAGGAACATCATCTCAGGTGTGATGATGAAATTGGCGCTTGCCTATGCTGCAAATTGCACTGTTTCAGGCACCGGCACTACTTCCTTAGCCTGCATGGGTGTTTCTTTTTGTGCCTATGCTACCCCTATCCTTAGCTTCTCTAGTACAATTTTTACCTCTTGCACTTGATCTACAATTGAATCCCTATGCTTCTCTTCATTCTCCCACACATCGTCTAGTCTCTCCTTGACTGTTGTCGCCACTAACTCTACATTGTCCAGGGTTAGTGATATATGGATCTATGGTTTGTGGGCCTTCATATTCTTTCAACCACCACCAGTTTTCTCCCTGGACACTTCTACTGGGTGGTTGATGGCTCAGGACTAGTGGGCCTATGAGTATCTCTGGAAGTGGTTGGCCTTGTTTATTTTACCTCAAGAATATCCTAGGTTCCTATCCCTTGTTCTTCCTCCTTAGGGATCTCCCATGTCCTTGTGCCTATTTCTTCCATGCGCACTTCTTCCATTGAATGTATTGGTGGCTATTCTACACGTGGTGGATCCTATGTAGAGCCCCTTGGTGGTTTGTTCTGTGTTCTCCATTTCTTCTTGGCTAGGTTGCTTCCCCCCTCTTGGCTTTGCATACTCCTATTTTTAGTTCCGGCCTTGGTGGTGCTTATTTGGTGCATTGGGGCTGGTCTTCCCTGCATCTGAGTTTGTGAGCTTGGTACTGTGGTTGGGATCTCTGGTACCTTCCATTCTTCAAGCCACTCCTAGACCTCTCTGTGGATTTCTTTCGTCGTCACACAATAGTTGAGCTATATAAATTCCTTGTCTTTGTCTCTATTTTCTTGCATCCATAAGATATGACACGTTTCCCTAAAGTTAGCAACTTGTCCAAACTCCTGGATAGTCTCTGGTGAAATGTGCCATGTATCTGCAATGAGGTCCTACATTTCTACGAAATACCTCGCAAATATGTTTGTGTTCATCTTCTTTCTCTTTGGGTCTGTGCTACTGCATAATGATACGTAGCGTGTTGCACCACATTTCCTTGGTCTCTCAAGGTACTTGCTGTAGACCGATTCCTTCCATCCAATGAGGCCATTGAGGATGAGTAACCACGAGTAGTGGAACTCAGAGCCCTAATCCCGTGTGTCCTTACAATCCTCTAAGAATGAATTTAAGAGGTATGGGGCCCAAATCATAGAGATCCCCTTTTCACACTGTGCAATGATGATGACCACACCGACTGATACTTCCTCTTTGCGAGACTTGTGCATTAGTTTTCATTCGAGGAGTCTGGTGGAAAACCTTGTCGTAGGATCGTTGATGTCATTGATCCTGATTCCCCTGTTACCATACTTGGCCTAGATCTCATCCGATATGGCCTTGGCTCTAGTATTATCCTCCAAGTAATGCTCTGGATTTTCCCCATCTGTGGGTATCATCATGATTGTTGCGATGAGGTCGATAGTGATAGGCATCGACCTATCCATCCACAATATCTTGGCATGCACTCGTGCAAATAGTTGCTTGATGTAGGCATTAATATTCTTTCCCCACCCAAAATGTGGGACACACAGTAAATTCATGATGCATGTGTTATACAACCCAAGAATCCACTGTGTCGATTCTAACAGTGGCATGCCTGATGAGCCTTCTCCCCTCCTTTCTAGGTAATTTTGGGGCGCCAGGTCTGGAAGTTTGGTGACATCCACCATGTCATGGTCAAAGTACTTGATGGAAGTCACTCCGCTGACCATCTCATCATCTACACACACCACGCTCGAAATATTTGGTAGAACCAAGGTCCCTTCTACTTGGGGATGTGACCCTCTGTGCACACTACTTTCAACGTGACCCTTCCGCTTGGCTTATGGGGATGAGGCCCCCACCTCAGGTGCATCCTCATGGACTACAACCTGTCCTACTTCTAGTTTGTGGCTCTATGGTGCTGAACTCGTGACCTGCTCGGCCTATCGTGGCCCTAGTCTCGTCGATGTGTCAGACTTGGTTCTCTCCGTGTCCTCCTCCAATTTCTCGGCCCCCTACGTTGGGTTCTATTGCTCTTCTATCGCCACTGGGTTTGCTGCATAATTTGGTGTGTGGAGTTCATCCACATCCATCACTATGGGTACTTATTTCTCCCTTATGTCTATCGCATGAGCAATATTTCTCGTGTTCCATCCGACCCTGCCCGACTCTCCAACTCGTGGTGGTGACATTGCGACGAGATCTGGGCCACAAATCTACAAACTCGATGGATGCTCAGTCAAATTCTCGCTCTATCACTCTTTCACTCGGCTCTGCATTCTTCTCCTTAGAAATTGACATAATGAGTTACTTTCCCCCCTTTTCCAAATAGACACCGGGACAACGAAGTGACAACTGTTTCGCAGTGACATTTGTCCCTTTTTCACTTTTGGCGGTGTGTCCTGCGTGTGGTACCATTGTACTTGTTAACTATTGTCCCGTGCACCCTATTTTTGTACTTTTCCTTTTCCTTCACACTAAGTTCTTTAGCTCTGTGTACATACTATTGTGTGTTCGTCTCAGATTCAACAATCGCTGCCAGTTGGTGCCTGCATTCCTCAGCCGTCATTTTCCCAACTGCCACATTTTTCGACCGTTGGTCCTTTTTCTAGCGCACTAGGATATTTGAGAATGCAGAGTCCTTGGCTTCAATGCCATTTTATTCTGTCATAATATTCTTATTTCGTCGTGCTGACTCAGTGACATGTGTGCACAAACTCTTTTCTTTTTCGTCGCACTGATATGCACACATGTGCACGTGGATTTTTTTTTTCCTTTATTACTGCATGGTAACTTTCAATTTGCGGGTGGTCGACTATCCTTGTATAGCTTCAGTTGAATCTCATTGATAATTCCCCTCATTTATGTTCCTTCCAAATCCTTCAATTGTACAACTCCTCCATCTATGATAGTCGTGACCTCATATGGTCCCAACCAATGCATTCTGAACTTTCCTGGATGTTGAAAAAACTTGTTGTCATACAATAGGACTAGGTCTCCTTCCTTGAAATTTTTTCTCTTGATACGTCGGTCATGCAAAGATTTATCCCTTGATTTTTGTACTTCTTGGTGAAAGCCTGCTAGAATCCTATCTTCTTCCATGCTCATTAGACGACTTAACCTTTCTTGTACTGCACCTCGCTCTGTCATGTTTGTAATTGCTCCGACACACATACTTGGTACCAAGAATTCTAATGGCACCACTGCTTCTTGTCCATACACCAATATAAATGGTGTCTTCCCTGTCATCTTCTTACAAGTAGTTCCATATACCCATAATATTGCTGGCATCTTTGAATCCCAGTCGTCCCTATTGACATTGAAAAGTTTGGTTAGGGAATTCTCTAGGATCTTGTTGAATGCTTCCACTATTTCATTTGCCTAAGGGTGGTATGGCATACTTTTCTAATGGTATTCCTCAAATTATTTAGTCAGAGCTCTGATAGTGCTGTTGATAAAGTGAGTGCCTCAGTCACTCATCAGAATCCTTGGGCATCCAAATCTGGTGAGCACATGTTCAGACAAGAAGTGTGTTGATGTCTCTACTCTACAATATTTAGCTGGTGCTACCTCTGCCCATCTTGAGAGGTCTTCTGTCACAGTGATGATGTATCACATGCTTGATCTTCTTATGGGTGGGTGAATAGGCCCAAAAAAATCGATGGCCCATTTGTCAAAAACTTGTAGCGTTACTTGTGGGTGTAAGGGCATCTCATCCCGTCTGTTTGGTTTTCCAACCCTCTTAAAAACGTCGCATTGTTGGCAGTATTCCTTTTCATATCGATGAATATTTGGCCACCATAATCCTGCGCACAATACCTTCTGCGCAGTAGCTTTTCCTGCATAGTGTCCTCCCACTATTCCTTCATGGGATTCTACTAATATCCTAGGCCTTTCGTGTTCTAGTGCACACCTTCTCAAGATGCTGTCAACCCCCATTTTATATAAGTGCCCTGCAATCAACTAATATTCGGCTGCTCAGACAACTAGATTCTTCCTCTACGTGGTATTAAGTTCCTGTGGCACAGTCCCTGTACGTAAATACTCAATAATGTTAGAAAAACAATCATCCGCGACTTGGACTGAAAATAAATATGTGTCAGGGAAGGTATCCTCTAAGTTTGTAGGCTCCTCACCATTGGTGATCCTTGACAAGTGATTAGGTCCTACGTCCAACTTCCCTGTTTATGACTTCAAAGTTAAATTCTTGAAACAACAGTAACCATCGACAGATTATCCCCCCCAACACTAACTTGTTGACTAGGTACTTAAGGGCTGAATGATCTGTGAACATCCTAAAATGTTTGCCAAGTAGGTAATGCCTGAACTTTTGAATTGCATACACCATTTCCATACCTTCTCGCTCTGTAGTGTTGTAATTATGTTCGAAGTCTGATAGTTTTCTGCTTGCAAATGCTATGGGATGGTCCAAATCCCCAGCCCTTGGTTGCACCAGAATAGCTCCCAGAGCTATAGATGATGCATATACATGAACATGGAATGTCTTCTCCCAATCTGGAAAGACTAAGATGGGTGTTGTGACCATCTTCTCCTTCAGGGTGTCCAATCCTTGCTGACAACTCTCATTCCATTGGAATTTAGTATCCTTCTTGAGCAATTTCTCCTTTGGCGTAGTGATCTGTGCATACCCCTTTATAAATTTTCTTTAATATATTGTATGTCCCAATGTAGCTTGCAGATGGCACATTTATTTTGGTGGTGGTAAGCTCACAATTACTACAATATTTGCAGGATCCACGATCAAACCTTGTCTGCATACTATGTGACCAAGTAAAATTTTGAAGGGTGTTCCAAATATACATTTCTTAATGTTCAAGGATATTTGGCATTGCCTGCATATTTCTAACAGTAGCCTCAATACCTCTACATTATCCTTCAATAGGCTGTACACTGTCCAATCATCCAAATATACTTCTATTGTTAAGAACCAAACATCAATATAGCAAAGAAAAACCTCAGGAAAAGTACTCAACGCCTTGAAAAAG
>SNQJ01S0181430.1:8945-19269 GCA_010110895.2 Picea sitchensis
TATATATATAATTGTTTAAATATCTTGATTTTAAAATAAATATATTTTAATGATAAATTTGAAATTTTTATATATATAATTGTTTAAATCTCTTGACTAAACATATTTTAATGATGAATTTGAAATATTTATTATGGGATCATGGAATGAATAACATGAATATGGAAAAGAGACGTATTAGGGATACTCTTCCTATTTACTTATGAAAACCATTGCATTTTAGATCATTTTCATTTATTTTTTTAATTTTTAGTTTTCTTATTATTATAACATGTTTTAATTTTTAGTTTTATTATTATTATAACATGATATGATAGCATGTTTGTATATTCATCTTATATTTTAATTAAGAAAAACTATTTGTGTAAAATTAATGGTTCAAATTCTATATAATTTTAAGTATTTGTTTTTGTATTATGAAAATATTTAATTATTTTTATAGTTTTCTTTCATTATTTAAAAAGTGAATATTAACATTGTATTTATATTATGCTTATCCCCAATTTTATTGAAAAGTTTAAAAATTTAAATTATAATATCCAAAACTCAATTTTTTATTAATTAAAATTATAATTTTTATTAATTAAAATTAGATAAATGATTGAGATCCTTCTTGTGAGATTAGTGTGGTGAAAAAATAAATCTTCTTATGATATCTTTTCATGTATGTATTCAACAAAGTTGATTATTATCTCCAAAATTTTATAGGCTAGTCATGTATACTATATTNTGATCCTTCTTGTAAACTTAATATTAATATGGTGGTAAACTTAATATGGTGGTGAAAGAAGCCCTTTATGATTCCCTTCCCATTCTTTCTAAAGATTAAGAGGTTGTCCACGTTGATATTGTTAAGAAAAGTAATATATTAAAAACCAAGTGTATTGTTAATAACATTTACCATAAATCCTTTGGAAATATTTGGTTACACATATGATTTCTCATACTAGGTATATTAGTAATCTATATAAACTATTTGACATTTGTTACTTTATTTAGGTATATTAGTAATCTATATAAACTATTTGACATTTGTTACCTATTTTATCTTCTAATTTGATTCAAATTCAAAACTATTTTATAAAAAAAAACATTTATATAAACGATTTGACATTTGTGTGGCTTTATTTCATCTTCTCATTTGATTCAAATTCAAAGTTTTTTCATTAAAAAACCATTTCTCATACATGGAAGCAATTAGCATTTCTTTTAACCGAGCCCTACTTAGATAACATAAGAGGTTAAGACTTGCCTTTTACATCCTTAGATAACCTAAGTTAGATAACATAAGAGGTTAATACTTGTCTAAGGATAAAATAAGATGTTAAGACATGCCTTTTACATCCTTTTGGTATTAGAACACTCAAGTAAATATACTATTGAAATTCCACGTTTTAGAGGAGAAAGGATAAGCAAAAGGATTATATATTTGGTTGAGTGATCAATAGAATAAAGTAAATAGATCATGGTTAGAAAACTCTTGCACATAGGAAATCATTGTTGCCCTCAAATAAACTCAGCATTAGAAAGCATCCAAAATCATATACTTAATACTTAGTGGTTTCTGTGTCTCGTAGAGGTTAAGTAGATTAACACACTAAGCATGGTTTAGTTTTTGCAGGGTTCATTGTGGATCATGTCAGAGATTAATCATTTCACCACCTGGATAGCGACGAATCGGTGGCTGTCTTGACCCTTCAAGACTTGAAGATTTAATTATTCTAAACGGTGGTTGCCTTAACCTTTGAAGGCAACACAATTCTATCATCACCTTCATTAAATTTTATCATTTCTAAAATTGTAGGGGCAATTAGTGTTAGTATAAATAAATGAAGAACGAATTGTAATAGTGTTGTGATCTGAAGAATCACATTTTTTAATAGAAGTAATTTTTGAATTCTCTCTATGGATTCTGCATTTATGATTTCTTGTTATTGAGTTTGTAAACTCATTTCATTCCTTGATCGAATTAGTTATATTGATTTCAATTTGATTTAACGCAGTAATTATTTTGATTTTACCAATTGCGAACCCATTTTTATATTTATTTGGAGTTTACCTGTTAAATTCCCATAGAGTTCTTTTTGTTTTACCAAAAACTCCGAACCCAAAAGTGGTGGGCCCCAAAGTCTGTACGTATTTCGCTATTCGACACTTTTTGTTTCATTTTTCTTTTGCATCGAGTGTTGGCAAACCCCGAACCCTGAACTTCAATATGCCTGGGCCCACAACTTCATTTCATTTCGTGAATCAACAATTCTCTTTGCATTTTGTTTTTGTATCGAGAATTTGTAAACGCCAATCCCTGGAACCCCGAAAGAGCTGGGCCCACAACCTTCTCGCGATTTCGTGATTCAGCAAATTCTTTGGGTATTTTGTTTTGGCGTCGAGTGCCTGTAAAAGTCGAACCTCAAGTGTCGACGTGCCTCTGTTTTTCACATCTGGTATTAGAGCCTACATATTTCATTGTGCAAGCGCTTAATTGATTGCAGATTGTTCCTGTTGGTGTGAAATTTTATTGAGCTTGAGTTTATTTGATTCCCTTCATTTTTTATTAATGTCTGCGTCTGGTAGCAGTGCTTCTTAGATTCAGGTTCCTATCCTGAGCGAGAAGTCATATGATTCCTAGTATATTTAGATGAGGATGATTTTGCGTTCTCAGGATTTGTGGACTTATGTTATTGATGGTTATGTCAAGCCAGCTGATGCTGCAACAGAATTGGCTCTGTCTAATGCTGACCATGTTTTGTTAAAAGAAAACAAGAAGAAGGATAACAAAGCTCTTGGATTAATCCAACAAGGATTAAATAAAGCCATTTTTATGAAGATTGCTAGTGCTACATCTTCGAAGATGGCTTGGGACATTCTTGAAACCAGTTATCAAGGTGTGTCCAAGGTGAAGACAATCAAGTTGCATAACTTAAGAAGGGACTTCGAAAATCTAAAGATGAAGGATAATGAAAGTGTTGATACTTTCATGACTCAGGTGATGAGTATTGTAAACTAGCTCAAGCAGTATGGAGATGATATTGAGAATAAAAGAGTTATAGAGAAAGTGTTGAGAAGTTTTCCCAAGAAATTTGAACCTATTTTTGTACCCATAGAGGAATTTAAGGATTTAAGTCAAATGCAAATTGATGAGTTAACTAGTTCTCTTATTGCTCATGAATCTAGGATATCTAGATATGAAGAAGGATCATTTGAGCATGCCTTCAAATCACAACTGCATATTACCAGAGGCAAAGGCAGAGGAAGGTTTTATAATCGTGGAACAAGAGGTCGATTTTCTGGTCAAAGGGACAACGTAAATGAATCAGAGTCTGAGGAGAAGTCCCAGCAGAATCTTCCTAATTTAAGAGGGAGAAACAATAAACCATGGAAGCAAGAAAATCAGAGGTATGATAAATCCAAAGTACAATGTTATTATTGTAAAAAGTTTGGGCATTTTGCTAACAAATGTTGGAAGAAGCAGGCAGATGATGGAAAGCAGTCTGCACATATTACAAATGAGTCTGTGGATGATCAAAATCCTATGTTCTTGACTTGTAATGTCACTCAGGAAAGTGCTAATGATATTTGGTTTTTGGATAGTGGTTGCAATAACCACATGACTGGTAATAAGGATTTTTTTTCTTCTATTGATACTAGTATTCAATCTGAAGTCAAACTGGGAAATGATTGTAAGGTTACAGTCAATGGTAAAGGTATAGTTCCATTTTACACTAAGAACAATCAGAGAAGAAATATTGATGATGTTTACATTGTGCCTGGTTTAAAATGCAATCTTATTAGTGTTGGACAATTGTTGGAGAAAAAGTATAGAGTGTTCTTCAACAACAAGGTATGTACAATTTACGATAAGTTACCCAACAAATAGTTGGTTGCAAGAGTAGAGATGACGAAGAATAGAATGTTCCCACTTGTTATGAGAAATGATTTGAGTGGTTCTTTGAATGCTTATAAAGCTGGAAGTTTAGATGAATCTTGGTTATGGCATTTGAGATATGGTCATTTATATTTTGGTTGCTTAGATATGTTACAGAAAAAACATATTGTAAAGGGGTTACCTTGTATTCAGCAACCTGCAAGCTCTTGTGAGAGTTGCATACTTAGAAAACATCATAGAGAAAAATTTGTTTCAGGTGTTTCCTACAGAGCAAAAGCTCCATTAGAAATCGTTCACACAAATTTATGTGGACCTATGCAAACACCTTCTTTTAATGGTTGTGTTTATTTTATGACTTTCATTGATGATTTCAGTAGGAACACTTGGTTGTATTTGTTGAAACAAAAATTTGAAGCCTTTGAATTTTTCAAGAGGTTTAAGTCTATGGTTGAGAATGAGAGTGGTCGAACCATTAAAATCTTAAGGTCTCACAGAGGAGGTGAATATAAACTGAATGAATTCATTGAATTTTGTGATCTTCATGGAATTAAAAGACAGTTTACTACTCGATATACTCCACAGCAGAATGGAGTGGCTGAAAGGAAGAATCAGACCATCATGGACATGGCTCGAAGCATGTTGAAAGAGAAGCATCTTTCAAATGAATATTGGGGAGATGCAGTTCTTTTATCTATTTTTATCTTGAATATAAGTCTGACCAAGACCGTGAGGGATCGTGTACCTCAGGAAGCCTAGGATGGTAAGCCTTGCAATGTTTCCCATTTTAGAATTTTTGGATGTGTTGCATTTGTGCATGTACCTGCAGAAATGAGGAGGAAGTTGGATGATAGAAGTGAGAGATGTATCTTTGTTGGATACAATGAAAAGTCTAGGGCATATAAACTCTACAATCCCATCACTCAGAAATATATAATCAGCACAGATGTTCAATTTAAAGAAGATGAAGCCTGGGATGGAAGTATTGACAAATCAATTTCAGAGGGAGTTGTGTTACCTCGTGAAGATGATGATGGAGCTGAGCAGGTTGAAAGAGATGGAGATATGGTTCCACATGCACATACGCCTGCAGCAAGAAGTCGAACAAGGAAAGCACCACATTTCATCCCATCTCAATTTAGAACGCGCAGAACTCATGAGCGTGGTGAACCATCTGGATACGGTGAACATCAATCAGATTCACAGGTAAGTAGTGAATCAAATCCCACTTTAGCTTCATTGAAAATCAGATTTAAAGGTCAGAAGACTAGAAGCTTAAGAGAATTGTATGATCAGAATGAAGATGTAGATCATATTTAAATTTTTTTATTAATGGCATGTGACCCGGTATTGATTACAATGAAACAATTTCTCTTGTAGCAAGAATTGACACTGTGAGGATGGTCTTAGATATTGCAGCTCAGAATAGATGGATCATGCATCAGATGGACATTAAGTCTGCATTCTTAAATGTATATTTGGAAGAAGAGGTTTATGTTAGACAACCTCCGGGTTATGAGATTGATAAGCATAGAGATAAAGTTTACAAGTTAAGGAAATCTTTATATGGATTAAAGCTGGCATCCAGAGTTTGGTATAACAGGATTGATGAATACCTGATCAGTGCTGGATTCAGCGGAAGTCCAAGTGAACCAACTCTGTATACAAAGGTAAACTAGAAAGGTAAAATTTTGATTGTTTGTTTGTATGTTGATGACCTGATTTTTACTGGAGATCTATCTATAGATGATTTTAAGGATTCCATGAAAACAAAGTTTGAGATGACTGATTTAGGATTGATGAAGTATTTTCTTGGAATTGAAGTGGATCAATCTGATGATGGTATTTTCATTTGTCAAACTAACTATGCAAATGAAGTGCTGAAAAGGTTTAGAATGTTGAATTGTAAACCAATTGCAACACCTATGGAAACTGGTATTAAACTGAGCAAGTATGATGAAGGATCATATGTTGATCCAACTCTGTATAAGAGGATGGTTGGAAGCCTTATGTACTTAACAACAAACATACCTGATATTATGTTTGTTGTAAGTTTGATTTCCAGGTTCATGGAGACTCCGAAGAATACTCATTGGCAAGAAAGAAAGAGGATCCTGAGATATGTTGCTGGAACAACTGACTTTGATATTCGATACACATCAAACTTGAACTTTGAGCTGATCGGATATACTAATAGTGATTTTGCAGGTTCCATTGATGACAGGAAAAGCACATCTGGGTATGTGTTCAGTCTTGTATATGCAATAGTGGCATGGGCATCAAAGAAACAACCCATTGTGACTCTATCTTCTACTGAAGCAGAGTATGTTGCAACAACTGCAATTGCATGTCAAGCTGTGTGGTTGAGAAGGGTCTTGAATGAATTGTTGCATGACCAGAATGATGCAACGCAAATTGTCTGTGACAATAAATCTGCCATTGCACTGTCAAAGAATCATGTCTTTCACAAATAGTGTAACCACATTGATACAAAGTATCATTTCATTCGAGAGGTGGTAAATGGCAAAGAAATTTATGTTCAGTTCTGCAAATCTGAAGAATAATTTGCAGACATATTTACGAAACCTTTGGGAAATGAATTGTTCAAAATTCATAGAAAAAATGCATTGTTTACAACAATTTTGTTTTTGTTTTTGAAATGATTAAGAGGGAGTATGTCAGAGATTAATCATTTCACCATTTGGATAGTGGCGGATTGGTGGTCGTCTTGACCCTTCAAGACTTGAAGATTTAATTATTCTAAACACTGGCTGTCTTAACCTTTGAAGGCAACGAAATTCTATCACCGCCTTCATTAAATTTTATTTTCTAAAATCGTAGGGGCAATTAGTGTCAGTATAAATAAATGAAGAATGGATTGTAATAGTGTTGTGATCTGAAAAATCACATTTTTGAATATAAATAATTTTTGAATTCTCTCTATGGATTATGAGTTTATGATTTCCTGTTATTGAGTTTGTAAACTCATTTCATTCCTTGATCGAATTAGTTATATTGTTTTTGCTTTCAATTTGATTTAACTGAGTAATTATTTTGATTTTACCGATTGCAAACCCAGTTTTATATTTATTCGGAGTTTACCTCTTAAATTCCCACCGAAATCCAAAAGTAATGGGCCCCAAAGTCTGTACGTATTTCCGACACTTCTTGTTTCGTTTTGCTTTTGCATAGGATGTTGGCAAACCCCGAACCCCGATCTCCGATCTGCCTAGGCCCACGGCTTCATTGCATTTCGCGAATCGGCAATTCTCTTTGCATTTTGTTTTTGTATGGAGCGTTTGTAAACGCCGATACCCGAAACCCCGAAAGAGCTGGCCCCAGCGTTCTCGCATTTCGCGATTCGGCAAATTCTTTAGGTATTTTGTTTTGGCGTCGAGCGCCTATAAAAGCCGAACCTCAAGTGCCGAGGTGCCTCTGTTTTTCACAGATCAGGGGTGATCAAGGGCTTTGTTTTAAAAATTCTCTTAGCTAAAAGTGAATTCATGAATGATAAAATTCATGTTGCTCCAAAAGAAAATATTAAACATATATTTTGGGAATATTGGATTGCTCCCAAGTGCTGGGATATCATTCAACAAAGTGTTGCATTCATGATACCGTATGTCAGTTCATTATTTTCACTTATAATGGATTATGGCATTGTATGCCAGTTGGAACTATGTTTTCAGTTTAAAAATTACGTATAAATTTGTCTTTCAATGCCTTAGTGGTTTTCTATCTTTTCAAAGGATGTTTTGTGACCAGGCGTGCCCCTAAGTCAATGTTCAAGGTTAAAGGTTATTGATTACTTAGAGATTCAAGACATTCTGCCATATATATATATATATGCATATGGCGTTTATCATGTAATATAAGAAGTATTTTTTTCCTTTCAACAAAACATTATCTAAAAAGATAAAAAAAAATCTAAAACATTATTTAAAAAAATAATAAAAAATAATGATTGCAAGCAAAGTTTTTTTTGGTAAGTTTGTATTATAAGTTATCTCTCAAATTTTAAAAATACATTTCTGAAAAATACATTTCTATTCTGAATATATAGTATGCTGGTCTGTACTGCCAATAAGCCAGGTTCTAGAGTATGAAGACAAAAAGTAACTGACTATACTCTATGTTGTCTGTAAGCTTTGGTTCCACTCAGGGCTACCAAAAAATTAAGCAAAACATTGTCATCAACCTAATTCTAGAATAAGAACCTGAAAATAGAGAATTCATTTTGAATCGGGACAGGGTAATCAGAGCCTCCATTCATTGCCAAACGTCGAAAACCAAGCTCTGCAAGTTGGCGGAGGGGGCTCAGAGGGTCTAGCTGCCAAGGGGAGCTAAGTGACACTAGGAAGGGAAGCCATCCAGGAGTGATGGGAAACTTGGTGGATGAGAGGTAGTGGGCAAGTCAGGGAAGACACTAGGTTCAAGCCCAGAGAATTTCCATGACTCTCAGAAGCATTCCACTTGACAAGCCCCAGGAGAAGACAGAGGAGCGAGGCCGTGTTGCCCTGAGGAGGGCGGAGGCGCGAAGTAGGGTGGACGTAGGGGACGGAGACTATATGGGTAAAGACTGTGGCTGGTCAGGAATGTGAGGGACGTTCCTCCCAAAAGCTTGGTAACAGGCCGATCCCCGTTTCGGCTTTCCGCGCTGCAGGGGGTCGGCATAGTTGGGCGTGGGAGGAGGCGGAGGCGGAGGATGACCAGAAGAGCAGAAACCAGGAGCCTACAGTGAAAGACGGGCGAAGGAAAGTGGCAGGTACACTTCAGCAACGTTATTTCAAAGATATCAAAGGATTAAAAAATAATCATTACATATAATTGAAGTGAGATGTCAACGTCATTTCAAACATATCGATGGAGTAAAAAGTCCTACCTTACATAATTCAAATGAGATATATCGAAACGAAACATGGTTATAAGTTCTATCTCAGTCTGGTTACAAAAATGCAGAGTTCACTACCTATTTCAATTTCGTTTATAAGGTCAATAAAATGTTAGAGCTGCTTTCTTGCTTCAATATTCTCCATTCACGAGGTTGAGTTTCACGGGGATGGTATGTGATTTGGCTGCATAAATGATATTCCTCACAATAACTATTCTCCCTCCACAGGGCTGAGTTTCAAGGGGATGCTATGTAATTTGGCTGAATAAATACTGTTACTCACAGAAACTATTCTATTTGTGGTACAGTCTCTTCGAACATGACTGTTAAATCCAAAGGAAAATAACATAGACGAACAGCTAAAACATGTTTCAAATATAAAATAACAAACACAAAACAGTCTCCAGCTAATAGAGGCACAACCACTTTAGTATTTATAATAGTATAGAATGAAGTCCCGTGATCTCCCGGTTTTTATTTAAGTGGAGAGCATGATGTACATTATAAGCACCCTGAACAACAGCAAGGACATTATGAACAACAGCAAGGACATTGTAAGTGTTTCTATAGACATACTAATTTGCTTGCTCCCCCGAAGACAAATTAACAAGGAATATTAAATATAAAGCCAGCTCCAGAAATAGGAGCCGACACAGAATTTGACAAATCCGAGATAAGTAACAGTATGCAAATACAAAGCCGGCTATACAAATAGGAGTGAACACAGAACTTGGCATATCCGAGATAAGCAACAGTATGCAATTCCAAATCCAACTGAGACAGAAGATCCACCATTGATGAAGAACGCTTCATATCTGGAAAATTGAATAGAAAAAGTTAAAGACACATCAGTTATGTAAAATTTGACCAGTTCTACAAATATTTTGAGAACTTTTCAAGATATAGCCACTATGAAAATGTGCATGGGCATCAGGCATACCACGTAATACGCAGATCCATGCAGCAGGCATTCCGAGGTGAACCCCCATTCATTCACTAAAACTGGCTGGCCTGTGGAGTGAAGCAAAACTGCATTTTCCCCAAAGACAGCCCTGACGTTTATCGGTCCCACTGGGACTTCAACTGGAACGTTGTTTATGAGTACAGTTATTGAGTGGCCGTAGATAAAGTCCTCGCCTGTTCCTGCAGAGAAAAATTACCAGACAGATATATATTATCTCCACAAACACACTAATGGTATCAATGGGGATATATCAAGCAACTTTTAGGTGGTTGTCCTAGTAACAAGCATAAAACATATATGAAGTCCCAGAAACACTAATGGCACAAATCGGCCTAATTCATACACCTTTAGGTGCTTGTGCTGGTAAGGGTTGTATAAAGATATATATATATATATATACATGGGATTTGAAAGTTCCTTCAAAAGCTGACTTGAAGAAAGGGGGGTTAAGCCAGAGGCATGTTCAAGCGTATATATGAAAATATTGTTCTGGTGGTGTCAGTGCATATACCTTCATTAAATATTGCTCGTGCTGCTGCAGCTGCTACTGTCTGCATGTAACTGCATTGATCAATACTCATTTTTT
>SNQJ01S0181432.1:0-18551 GCA_010110895.2 Picea sitchensis
TCTGAAGTGCATATACCATGGCTAGGCCTTCTCTTTATGTGGTGTTGTAATTCTTCTCAGATTCTGACAACTTCCTACTTCCAAATGCTATAGGATGGTCTAAGTCCCGTACTCTTGGTTGCACCAGAATTGCTCCTAGTGCTATTGTTGATGCATCTACATGCACTTGAAATATCTTTTCCCAATATGGAAACACTAATATAGGTGTTGTCACCCTTTTTTCCTTTAGAGTATCCAATCCTTGCTAACAATCCTCATTCCACTAAAATTCAGTGTCCTTCTTTAAGAAATTTTCCATCAATGCAGTAATCTGCACATACCCCTTTATAAACTTCATGTAGTATCCTATATGTCCCAATCTGGCTCTTAACTGGCGCACTGACTTTGGTGGTGGTAAGTTCACAATGATTGCAATCTTAGCAAGGTCAACCAATAAGCCATGTTTGCACACTATTTGTCCCAACAATATCCCAAAAGGTGTACTAAAAATGAATTTCTTGATGTTTAATGATATCTGGCATTGTTTGCATATTTCCAACATTAGTATTAAAACTTCTACATGGTCTTTCAAAAGATTATACACATTCTATTCATCCAGATATACTTCTAGAAACTGATGTATGAATTCCTTAAAAGAATTTATGACTTCCCTTGAAAATATAGTTGGTGCATTCTACAATACAAAGGGCATGATTGTATATTGGCAGAATCCTTATTCTGTAGAAAAGGTAGTATTATACATGTCCTTTGGAGCTATTTTGATCTGATGGTAACCTGAGAATCCATCTATGAATAAATATGCTTGCTAGCCTCCCACATTCTCCATGACCTCATATATAAAAGGGGTATGGAAAGGGTCATGTAAGAAATAATCAATGAGTTTCCTCAAATATACACAAATCCTTATCCCCCCTTACTTCTTTTTCTGGACTACCATGGGACTGATCCATTCAGATTCCTCTATTGGTTCTATAATGCCCGCTTCCAAAATTCGGTCATTTTATGCTTTCACTTTATACACTGGATTCAACATGTAAGGTCTATGTCTAACAGGTCCAACCTCGGGTTTGTGGGGTATCTTCATCTCACCTAGCTCCCCTGCTATGTCTTTCGTCTCTGTAAAGGTTGTTGGAAACATGTCATTGTATTTGCGCAATAACTCTGTTATCCTTTCTAATGTTTGTTCATCCTAGTAGTCTCCAATACTTGCCATTTTAGGATTGTCATTCATCCCATTGTTGAATTTCTTGACTTTGATAGGTGCAACAAATGCCTTTGACTCCAAAGATGGACCTTCCACCTCTCTCTCCTTCAATATCTGTGATCTGAATGTTGCGTGGATCATCTTCATATGGTGCTTCCTCTTCGACATGATAACATGAGAGTAACTCTTTGATTGTCTGTTTGTTCTGTTGTTGATATTTTATTATGATTTCAACCTCTGGTTCATAAACAAATATCACTCCCCTTATCAACTTTAGAGTTGAATCAATTTTTGGGTTCTCATGCTCAAATGAGAATGTTACTACAAAGTTCTATTGTAATCCTTTCCATTTTGTAGTGCCTCTGCGCATTTATTGGTCTATGTACCAGTTCCCTGGGATCCCTTCCAATGCATGAATGAAGTGATGAGGCCATTCCTCTGGTGGTGTCATCCTCCATTGTGTTCTGCATTTCTCCAAGTTTTAACTGGTTTTCCTCTCCCATCATACTTCTACACTGTAATGATCCCTTGTTCTGCACCTAATCAAATGTGAAGTAGTCGTTTACACTGATACTAATCATGAATTGTTTCTTTGTTCGCACCCCATCATATTGCAGGTGTTTCCTTGAGTGAAATATCCAGGGATAACAACCTCTGATTTTCCAACACTTCCTCCTCATATTTTGTCAATAATTCCTCTAAGTCATTCAACCCATTAAAACGGGGAGGTTCTCTTATCTCTGTAGCAACCCACCTTATTGCACAGTCTATTCTTGCACACTTCCTTGTGGAGACTTCATGTAGTTTCTCCTGCCAATTATCCAAACATATGTTTGAGTATGAAGAACATGATCTAATGCTTCTCTAGCTGAGTACCCCATATGCAGTTGGGTTGACATAATCCTCTTCTCGCGTAGTGGTTATGTACAATTGGTTTATTTCTTCTAGGTCCAAACAAGTCGCCTCTACAAACCTTTCTCCTTCTGAAGGATCCAATGGTGCAATAACTCTATATTATCCTGATTCAAAATTCATTTTCCTTGTCTTCAATTTGATCATATCATGTTTATTAAATTCCCAATCCAATCCAATTAATGTCGGGTAAGGTGTTGTGACATCTACTATCTCTATCACTTCAAGATCTGTCATAGTGTGCACTCCATCCAAATCTACTGTCACACCTTTAAGCCTTCCAATTGGTAACACTCTATGTTGATTTTCTAGTTTGAACTGGACAGGTGAATAACCAAACGTGGGTTCTCCCATACACTGCCATGTCTTATTAGGAAATACATTTACTTAAGAGCCTAAATCTAGTATAATATCTCCCATGTTGAAATCCCCATTGTTGGTATTTATCCTTAATTCTCTCCATGTCCTTCTTCTTGTATGGAGATGATTGATTGTTTTCTGCTCTAACTTCCCTTCTACCTCTGTGTTGCGTCTTTCCAGCATATTTTGTAATACCTTAACAGATGATGGATCATTCAATAAATTAACGCAAGATTGCAGAAAAGTCTTTATGGTACTTACTTTCTCTTAAAGTTGTCCTTTACTAGTATGGTCCATTGAAGATGTCATCTCGTACATTGGTGAGTCTTGAGTTTGTTGCGCAATTGATGTACGTGCAATATCCTATTTGAGAAGCTCTTTTATGGCCTCCTTGAATGCTTTCTTTCCTTTCTGCGCGTTCAACTGCTTATGTGGCTCATCATTCTTTTTTACCCATTGGTGTTGAGTTGGATCTTGTTTTGTTGCATCAACTCATGTCTTGGCTCCTCCTCGAGTAACTATATTGATGTTTTTCGCATCCTCCCTAGCTTCTGCAAAAATACACTAGACATTCTGGTTGTTCTAGTTCATTTTTTCATGCATCTTTACCCAAGAGTGTTGGGAAGTCTTCTATGTCATGGTTTGTTGTGCAACAGTACATACATGTTGTCAGTGGAAGTGGACAATCCCTTGCATAATGTCCTCATTGTTGGAATCTGTGGCACACTACTGGTCCTTTGACTCGTCTAAATCCTCCTCTGCCTCATCCTCCACCTCGATCTCCTCGTGGTGCGTTGTATTGGGGTACCTGGTTATACTGCGCATGATTATATTGTGGTTGTGTGTTGTTGTACCATGGTTGTGCATTGTTGTACTGCAGATGTGTATTTTTGTATGGTGGTGGAACCCGGATGAACTAAGGTGCATCTTTCCCTGTCATCATCTCTTCTTGCACCATGTAAGTGTCTTAAGTTCTTTCTCTCATCAGTTCCAACGTTCTACAATACTTATCATCATGACCCACTGATTTGCAAAAATTGCAATATGAACTTTTTGGTATTGTCCTATACTTTTACATCATTGGAAATGATATGGATCATGCCCATGCATCTTACAAATATTGCACCATGGTCCTCTTGTTGGCAAGGCTTTTGTCACCCCTATTTCCAAGTATTTCACAAAATTTGGACATTTGTTCTTATGATGTCCTTATGTCCTGCATAGCGTACACCAAACAACTTCTCTTTTCTCTTTTCCCTTATTTTGGTTAAGTTGAAATTTCAGATTCTTTAAATCCTCCTTGAGCTCCTCTATTGTTGGATATGTCCGATGATACTAGTTTTCTTCTAGTTGCAGGGCTAATTGCAGAGCCTCTGCCTGACTTTGGAACTTATGTTGTCTCAAATGATACTTTAAGTGTGGTAAAAGTGAGTTCACAAATAAGTGCCTATGTTGCATGTCAGTAATTGCATATTTCAACTTACCTTTCAGACATTTGAACCTATGATAAATCTATGTTACACATTATTTTGGTCACCCCTATGATCAACTAACGATATGTACATGACTCACTTCTCTATTCCCTGAAGATACTAAATGAGACTTTCTCCATGAGAAAATGAATCATCTTTTTTTCTTAAAAACCATATCAAAGGAGATCGTCGCATCTTGCTAAAGACTTGGGGTGTGACGATGCTTGATCATCACATGCTGCACCAAATTGGACTATGACGTCACTGCAGGAGGCTTGTGCATAAGGTGTGACGATGCTCAAACAAGAGAAAAAGGTGAAATTCATGAAAGTTCTAGAAGGGAATCTTCTAGAAGATGACGTGGCCTTCGATTGGTTTTGATCTTACTCGCTTCTCTGATTTAGTGGGATCATCCCAATCTCCTCATCCATCCCTCATTCACTCTATATAAAGAGGGATATCTCATGGGAAAGGCTAGGTTGGCTTATGCATGAAGAATTATGTTAAGATTGTACTTGTGATAGCTTTGCTTTATCTTTCCAGTTCACGTTGTGAATACTCTTCATCAAAAGCATTGGAGCAAAGGTGTGTGTGTTGAAGCAAAGTGCCATTGGAAGGGACCTTGCAACATCAAGGCATGGGTTGTATTCTCCACTTTCATTCAATATAATGAAGTAATACATTTCTTCCCTGTAAAAGTGTCTCCATTTTTGTTGTATAACTCCTTGATATATTACATAGGTTTCATTGGAATATATATATTGTCGTTCTCTCTCTTTGTTGGTTTGTGCTTCTTAACAGGTTCAACATCTCACAAATCCAAATATGGACCAACGATGATACTAGCGAGGATCAAACGACGTTTAAAAGGTATGTCATTTGTACCTCTATGAACTAGTTTACATTACAATGAAATTTAAGGAGAAGCTTGTATTCTTCTTTGTTTTGTTCTAATTTCTTGTTGAAGTTAGGGAGATTAATTTGTGTCCACACTTACTGATTTTTCCGATAAAAAAATTGGTGGCCATACTGGTGAACGTCCTCTTTTTTATTTTGCTTCCTTTTTTGCTTTTAGCTTTCCTACTTTTGGTTAATATCATTCTCTGAGTCTTTGGGTGATCCATATTGACTCCCTGGTCCTGAAAGTTCATCGAGAAACTCTATCCTCTTTTCATTATTTCCTTATTTTCACCCATCGTCGCACCCTTCTTGTGAAAACCAGAGCGACGACGTCACACTGTGTATTTCCCATTGCCTGCGATGATCCTTGATCGTCACATTGTGCTCTTCTGCAGCCTGCGACGATTCCCATAGAATTTTTTTGGAAGTGACAATCAATTTTTTTTCCTTGCCTATATTTGTCATTATTTCTTAGGGTGAATTTTTGGTCCTGTTGAATGATTATTTGCAGCTCGGTTTGCATCTTTTATCCTGAATTTGATCGTTTCTCAAGTTTTGAGAGTCTTTTGCATAAACTTCATAGTTTTGTCTTTTACTCCTTGTTGCAAGGGTATAATCTCAAGGCTTCATCTTTAGGTGCTTGCTAGATAAGTGGTTATTGATCTTTTTGAGTTTTGGATTGTTGTTGATTTGGAAACGATTTTTGATGATTTTTTATTACATTAGACAAATAAGCTTTCTTATGTTTTCATTTTTTTCGTTGCATTATGAGTTTAGTTTGGGAAATTGTGTTGTGAGTGCATTCATCTTCTTGGACAACTTTTTATTTTTGAATTAGATCTTTGTTTTTATTTGCAAAGAAAAGAATTGAAGTTTGTTCTTCTATTGGTAGTCTTTACAATAAATTTTTGCATTCAAATATTTGTTTAAAAAGAGAAAATTGGAAAATTTGGTAGCTTTGATTGTTTAGTATTAAGATCATTCAAAGATTGAAGAAATTGTGTTTTGTAACTTGTTGTATTCTGGAAAAATAAAGCCTTCTCCCTTATGTAATTAGAGTTCATCGAACGAAAAGATTGCATCTCATCTCTCTTTGCATATTGTTGGGTCAAGGTCAAACACTTCATCAGTTTCATTTCCGCTTCCCTTTTTAGTTAAGTAACAACCATTAAAATTCAGCGTAATTTTAAAATCTATCTAGTAACTTTTATTTTCTAGAAATTTTATACACCAACATTAGTTAGGGATAGCGCTTTGGAATAGGATGTGACGAATACTCTCCAAAGCATCAAAACACACAATAGCATCTTGTTATAGGGAGAGTTAAATCCACTTGCTACTTTTTGTCTTGGTAAGCCCTTCTAACATAAGGGTCAATCACAAGGTTGCATTAGGGACGACATAGTTACTCACCCTGCTTTGTTGGTCTTAGTGTAGAGATTGCATGTATTATTAGGGGTCACTGGAGAAGAAAATATTGTGCGGACCTTCTCGAGGAGATTTCAAGCTTAGATACCCTGTCCTTGTGCATGGATCAGACTATCGACTACTTCCCCAAGCATCATTGTCATAATTGGTGACTTTAGTTTCCTATCTCTTTAGAGTCTTTACACGAGGTGATTGTCGAGGGGAAACTCTTCACGGTACCTAGAATCGACATTGGCCAAACTCACTCGAGATCCTTGGAGGGTATACCCACGATTATGTGTGGGAGATTGGACCAAGGTGTAAGTTTTTTAAGCAGGTCGTCAACGTAACTTTTCCACCCACTTTATCAAAACCCCTTCTTGTCTTGATCTCGCAATGTTGGATTTCATCACCAACTAGTGATTTCAAAACAAGAAGGTTTGTTTGCGTGCTTGATATCTAGATTTTATTAGTGGAGTGATGTTTGTTTCTCTAGTTGGCCATAGATATTTTTTATTCTTTTTTGGGTGTGGCCAACATCGGCCCTCGTCGTTCATGTAGGATGCAGGGGTTTCCTCTGGAAGAACGGGAAGAATACGCCCCTTTTCTTCCTAATTCACCAGAGGGTCCTTCTCCTAAAGGAGAAGTCAATAACAACGTTTCATATAAGATTGGGAGGTCTACTCCATTTGTATAATCGACACTTCTTGTAAATCCGTTGTTGAATGTTATACAAGATCCAATTTTGCTCGGAATAAACTCTTTGGGAGATGTTGTTGTTGAAGACTATACTAGAATACCTATTGGACCTTACGCAGAGTCTGGTGTGGATGATCCACCCTTTTAGAGTGAATCATTTAGAAATCTGGTTCATACATATGGAATTTTTAATCCTAGTCCAGTCCCCGTCCATTCTTTTTGGAGGACCTCCTCGGCACACTATATTTTTTATAAACTAGGAATGAGTCCAAACCAATCTATGTCATCACATACACCCATTACTTCTACTTATTATACAGTACCTTTAGATCATTTTACTATCACGACAAGTAATGTTGTTATAGGTTCAGACCCATTGTTGGTTGGTACTCATACAATCCTTCCTCTCTAGCTCACTATCTCTACCACGGTCCCACAAGTTACACTTGTTTCTACCAGAAGTACGGTAAAAACTCAAGATCCTATTAGAATGTCACTTCCTCTTAGATCAAATCCATCACTTCCACCTGGGTATAATGCTCTTAATACTTCTATTTCTAATCCTACCTAGGGTCCATCCAGAGGACCTAATCTTTTTGTTCCACCTAGGTATATTGCTACTAGCGGTTTTGTCCCCACACCTACCCAGGTTATATTCAGAGGGCCTATCATTCCTCCTCCACCCAGAGGATCTAATCGCCCTAGCCCAAGCAGATCCAATCATATTGGAGGCACAAGTAATTCTATCACTTCTGGTTTTCAAATTCCTGTTGGAGGTCAACCTTGAGTTAGGGGGAAACCCCAAGTTGGGGGTCATAACCCAGTTTATGGGTAGTATATACCTGGATTACATACTCAACCTTGGAATATTCCTTTCCAAGGAAATCAACAACCTCCTAGGGGAAGGACTCCTCAATTAAATTCTTTTGTACCCTCTAATCTCGGGCATCCATATCCAGGCTATGTAAATCCTACATAGGGTCAAGATTTTCAGTCTAATGCTCTTTTCCAAGGTAGCATACCCAATCAACCAACACATGTTGGCTACTTGACTCAAAAACCTCCACAATCGAATTTGAAAGGACCCTCTAATTATTTACAGTCTGTTTATGGCCCTACTGGTATACCTATGGGATTGCCTCCTCAAAATTACCAGTTTCCTCAAGTGAACAAACATTTTCCATTTTTAGCTACTTTGGATTTACCGGATTTATATAGGATTTTGAATGATCCTATTTTGCATTCTCCTTATTGGTCGGTTATACCTTCAAAATTACCATCATACATTTCTAATTTTGACGGTCAGTCGAGAGAAGACCCAAACAATCACATCATGACATTTCACCTTTGGTGTTCATCCAACTCCTTGATGGATGGCTCCATCTGATTACGTCTTTTCCAATGGACTCTTACGGGTTCAGAAACCAAATTGTATATCGAATTTACATGAGGACTCTTCAATGATTTCAACACCTTAGCTATGGAATTCTTGACACATTACTAGTTACCAATACGATATGAGACAGGAACCGAAATTTTGAGTTCATTTAAACAATCCTCTTCTACTCACATTTCAAATCATATTGATGAGTGGAGAAGGAGAAGATGATTAATTAAAGCCCCCTTCATGATCAATTATTGGCTAAGTGGTTTACAAAATCACTCATCGGTCCTATAGCCTATGATGTTTCCATGGGCGGTGTCGTCACTGAAGAGTAGGCGATTATTCATGCTCAATACTTAGATCTCGTTTATTCACAAACAGGGGTGTTATATGACTTGATCCCTAATGCTTCTCGCACATCTACAAATCCAACCCCAACACCTCTAGTAGCTTCTCATGTTGTTGATGGTGTGATTGGCACTTTTCATGCTGAGACTCAATCCAAACAAGCCAGTCATTCCAATCCCAAATATATTACTACTAATGTACAAAATTCTACTCCTCCAACTCCCTCTCTCGATAAAACCTCTGAGGTCAATATGGTTCAGTCTACACCTACCATTAAAAATCGAAATAAAAAGAAAGGGAAGGGTAAAAATAAAGAAAATAAAAATAATAATCAACAATCTGATAAACCCAAGACTCGGCCTGCTGATGATAAAGAAAATCAAAAACCTCATTATACTTGCCTTATTTGTGGTGAGGACCATTATACAAAATATTATCTGAGACATCTTGAGGTTACTAAGTTCCTGCAAGGGACCAAGACACCTCCTACACCTGTTGTTTTGTCACAACCTTTTCCTTCTCAACAACAGGCCCAATTGGTTATTCATGACCAACCTTCTCCCTCTACCACATCTTATGTCCTTATGTGTATTGTTGACTCCAAGAAGAACGAAGTTGTAGTCGCTACTCGAACCAAAGATTATTCTCCTTCTAAAGAGAAAGTTGATGATTCACCTCCTTCATTGGTTCAACCTCCTCCATTGACTTCACCTTCCAATGGTCCTCTTCATCTCAAATGACCTAGTCTAGATACAATGCTTCGACTTCCTCCTAAGGCCATCGTTCATACATCATCATTTTATCCCCATGCATGTGTCGCTCAAAACTACATTATTGTAGAAGATCTTGCATAGGCACCTTCTACAATGTCGGCTCTTGAAGTCCTTAAAATTTGTCCTACTCAATGGAAGGCATTGTTAAAGGCTATTGGTGGAATCGATCCTACCGATACGAATTTGATAATATTTGACTTGGAATATCACATTCCAAGGCTCCCTCATCAATTAGCATTTCAAATACAATTCACTGTGGAAAATAAGAATATTTTTCGAACAATTATTGATGAAGGAGCTTCAACTTGCGTCATGTTCATCACTTGTTGGAAATCCATTGGCTCTCCTGCCCTTACCGAGTCACACAATAAGTTAAAATATTTTAATGGTGGTTTAAACCTTATGGTGTTCTTCCTTCTTTATCTATTGCTTTAGAAGGAAAAGAAGTTACAGTTGAGGTTGAGGTGTTTGATGGACCTCTTGATTACAACCTTTTACTTGGCAATAGTTGGATCGATTCTATGTGCACTGTTGTTTCTACTCTTTTTCGTGTGATACATTTCCCTCACCAAGGCAAAGTTGGTATAGTAGATTAGCTCACCTTTTTTAGTTCCAATTCATGCACTAGTAACGTTCCATTCATAGTGAAAACACCTCTTGGTTATGAGAATGCCAGTGTGGGCCTCCTAAAGGATTCATCATTAAAGGGTACTTTCCCCATTCCACCACCTGATGTTCCTCCTCCTTTTTCCACTTCCATTAACATGATTTAGACTAGTGTTGGAGAAACCCCTAAGTCTTATGACCCTTGGATAGTACCTAGCTTGGATGAATGCCTTTGTTATGGTGACCGAATGTCTTTTAGTCCAATGGAATTGGTCTATCAAGCTATTCAATCGGAAACTCCTTCTCCTCATTCTCTCTCAGATACGTCTCCTGACCCATTTCACGTGGTATTTCACATCGATGAAATTATCATGACAGTTATGTCCATGGAAGACACCCCATGCGATGATGGGCATTATCATTCTATTCTCTTCCTGGAACCTGAGAATATTGAGATTTATCAACGGATTTTGAATCCGTCTAGAGTTATTACTATTCCCCTAGTTTCTGAACCAATGCAGGATGTTTTTTATGAAGGGAACTTGGGAAATATTTCACCTACCATCCCTCTACATATTTCGGTTAAGCCTAGAATTATGGAAAATGTCCATATCGGTGCCTCATGTTCTCGTGATGAGGTCTGAATTTACAAGGCCCCTTTCCAAGAATTCTATGACGTTTTTGCATGGAGTTACGAAGAAATGCCTGGAATTGATCCATATATTGTTTTACATGAAATTAATACATACCCTGATGATAAACCCATTCGACAAATACTTCGCCCAGTTCATCCACAAAAAGCTGTTGCAATCAAACTCGAAGATATAAAACTTCTTAAAGTCGGTTTTATCTACCATGTAGCGTTGACTGATTGGGTTCCCAATCTTGTTCCAGTTACGAAAAAACAAGGAACGATCCATGTTTGTGTTGATTATAGGGATATTAACAAGGCTCGTCCCAAAGATAATTATCCAACCCCTTTCATCGACCAGATTGTTCATGATTGTGTCGTGAGTGAAATATTCTATCTAATGGATGGATTCTCTCACTATAATCAAATCAATATTTTACCCACTGATCAACATAAGACTTATTTTATTTTCCCTTTGGGTACCTTCTCATACCGTAAACTCCCTTTTGGTCTCAAGAATGTTGGTGCGACTTTTCAAAGCGCTATTTCTTATTCTTTTCATGATATTAAGCACATTGTACAACCTTAACTAGATGGCTTATCGGTGCATTCCATGCATTGCAAGATCACCCGACACACTTACGAGCCATTTTCCTATGATGTCAATATTATCAAATACGATTGAATCCACATAAATATGTTTTTTTTGTGGAGTCTGGACGACTTCTCGGATTTATCGTTTCTACGCATGGGATCAGGGTGGATCCTTTCAAGGTTGAAGCTATTATCAATTTGCCTCCTCCTTCTAATTTACACCAACTCCAAAGTTTTCAAGGGAAGGCAAAATTTTTACTTTGATTCATTCCCAATTATGTCGAACTAATGAAAGGTTTCACTTGACTTATTAAGAAGGGTCATGATTTTGTATGCGACGACACTGCCAACAAAGCCTTTGAAGCTTTAAAACTTTCCTTAACACGTACACCACTTTTATTTCCCCCCGATTATAGTCGAGATTATTTCTTATACTTGGTTGCTTCGGACTCTACCATAGACATGGTTCTATTCCAAGAGGATGATTCACACGATGAACATATTATTTACTATTTGAGTCGGAGTCTTACAACCACCGAAACCAAATATATGCATGTGGAAAAATTGGCCTTGGCGGTTGTTCAAGTTGTTCAATGTTTTTGCCATTATATATTATTGTGCAAAACCACAATTATTTATGATTGCCACCCTATGCAACATATCCTTACACGACAATTATTGGGGGGAAATAGTCCAAATGGATAGTGATTCTCCAGGAGTTTGATTTGGAGTTTGAGCAAGCCAAGTCAAATAAATCTTTGGTCTTTGCCGAGTTGATATGTGACCTTCCCTCTCCTGAGACAGAAACTATGGTAGAAGATTATTTTCTTGATGAGTCTCTCTTTTTTATCAATTCAGACGATATCTGGTATGGAGACATTATCATTTATCTCAAAACCCAAAATTTTTGGCCTGATATTTCTCATGTAGATCGTCGTCGAATTCGGTATGAATCCCATCAATATATTATCCTTGATGATACCCTTTACTGTCGTGGTATTGATTATGTATTTCGACGATGTCTAACCTATGATGAAGCTGAGAAATATTTAAATGGCTGTCATTTCGGAGCATGTGGAGGTCATATGTCTAGGTATGCCATTGCCCAAAAGATCTTACGAGCTAGTTACTTCTGGCCTTCGATGTTTAAGGATTGCATTACTTACGTTCAGAAATGCCACGCTTGTCAAACATATAACAATAAGATTCGATCACATCTTGCTCCTCTTTACCTTGTAGTTTTCGTTGGTCCATTCGCTAAATGTGGCATTGACTTCATGACATGTAACCCTCACTCGTCTGAGGGGCATGGATACATTATTGTAGTTGTGGATTATTTCACTAAATGGGTCGAGGCGATGCCTACATTTGATAATACTGGGAAAATTGCAGCATTGTTCTTATTCAATCATATCATCTCTAGGTTTGGTGTCCCTCAAGCCATCGTCACCGACCATGGCAGCCATTTTCTCAATTTCATGATGTTTGAGCTGACCGATAAGGTGGGTCTTCGACATGAAAACTCCACCCCTTACTATCCACAGGCCAATGGCCAAGTTGAAGCAATCAACAAAGTTTTAACTACTATGCTTCGACGGATGGTAGGGATTCACAAGTCAAGCTGGCACGCAATGCTCTTTTCGGCATTATGGGCCTATCAAACGTCCGTTAAATCTTCCACAGGGTTCACACCTTTCCAATTAGTGTATGGTATTGAAGCTATTTTGTCGATTGAATGTGAAATCCCATCTTTGAAACTGGTTGTTGAACTTCTTCTTAACACCACAGGAGAAGAAGAACGTCTCTTGTATTTAATGCAATTAGACAAGACTCATCGTGATGCTTCTTTAGTCATAGAAACTCAGAAGAAACGTGTCAAATCTCAATATGACAAACATGTCAAACCATGTGTTTTTTCTGAGGACGATTTAGTTCTCCTTTATGAACAAGAACGTGATTTGATGGGGTCCGGTAAATTCGAGCCTGTGTGGTGTGGCCCTTATATCGTTAAAAGAGTGTTGGAGAAAGGGGATTATGAAGTGGTGGATTATGATGGAATTCCTTTGGGTGAACCCGAAAATGGGATTTACCTAAAGAAGTATTATGCTTAAAGTATTTTTTGCATCAGTGCTTTGTATTTTAGTGTATCACACTCTAGTGTGCATTTTTCGTTTCTTGTTCTACCTTTAAGATGCTTACCTTTTATTGTGCTTGGTTTATAGATGCCAACATTCTCACTAACCTATATCCTCTTTGTTGATGGTCCTAGTTGCAGTACTCAAAACCTAGCATCTTCTGCATTGGCAATTTATGCACCTACGGATTAGTTGATCAGTCTACACAGTGTTTTCCTTGGTCGTGCAACTAATAATATTGAAGAATATAGTGCAATTATTGAGTTATTAACCGATGCCATTTCCTTTGGCATCTGTCATCTAATTATACGTATTTATTCACATCTAGTGGTGTTGCAATTGAGCAACGTTTATTCCATCTGAAGTCCTACATTGTTACGGGTATACTTGAGAATTCGCCTCTTGGAAAGACATTTTGATTACATTGAATATCAACACATTCCTATATATCTAAACACATTAACAGATGCATTGGCTAATTATGTTTTAGATAGACATGTGCGTCATTTATAAATCCAAACACACATTTAAAAGACAATTAAGCTGATAGGAGTTTTATACTATAATATCAAAAGTTACAAAAAGTGGTTGTCCTGAGACCAAAATGTAAAAATGGTGAAGCTCATGGCTTCATATACATATGCATCAAGGATGTTTCTCGTTATAACAAACAATTTCTCATGCTACACGATGGAGCAGTCGACCAATGGATGTTGACACGCCAACTGTATGGTGTTGGTAGCACCAAGGTAACTTATCCATAGTGATGTCAGGGATGTTCATGGTCAATCCCTCAATGTTATGTTCTATCTCCTCGAGATCCTCAGCTGCTACCCCTCGACCCACCACTGTGCCTATCTCTCCATGTCTCTAGATAGGAAATGATACTAGAGGCCTGAAAGGCACCACATCTACATTGTTGAGAGCACTTGATTAGTCTCGGATAAATAACAAAAAACCAATTTATAATTAAAATACCAAAAACAACATATAATGAGAAAATATTTTTTACCTATCTCTCCCCACTGAGAACCCTCAGGTAATGCCAAGTCAGGATCTCCACGGAATTCAATCCCGGAATTTGCATAGTCCTCAACCATGACAAGTTGATCCCTCAGCCATTGGAAGAAAGTTGGACCATATGTAACGATTAGCACGCCACCATGACGTGTCATCAAGTCTACCCATCTCTTCATTAGAGGATCATGTGGAGTGGGTCTTCCTCATTCCACATGTTGTATGTGCAAAATGAGGACCCTCTCTAGGAAGAAGGATACCAAAATAGATCCATACCTGAATTGTTTCAATCGACAGTTCCTACACTTTGTCAATTGTTTATGAAGCCATATGTATATCCATATCCTTGATGCATATGTATATGAAGCCATGAGCTTCATTCATGTACTGGTCTTCTGATCTTGGCTTCTGAAACTCATTTACCAATAGTTTTTTCACGTCTGCAATAGTCTTTGGCACTCCCTGTAGATTGTTTACATCCAGGCTCATGTACCAGTCTAGCACGTGGTATATTAGTGTGATCGCTAACTGTGTCATATTTGTATCCTCATCTATGATCTTCTTTTCTTCCCATATATTCTCACAGATGAACAAATTATTTTCAGGTTCCATTGACGCCTCTCCCTGAAATTCTAGTAATCTGACGTGGGATCTTGTCCTGCCATTTTGAACTGTGTTGAGTAAATGCCTTCGCACAGTGTAGATAATTGAATATTACTTCATGAACTTGCTTCCCCATTTGATTTTCCTTGATTGGACCCCTTTCTTGTTGCTCTTCTTCAACTAAAATCTGGTTTTCTAAACATTGGTGTTCTTTCAGGTGTATTAGTCGCACATGGGTTGTAGGTTCGAGACCAACGGTGATCAGGATTGGAGTTTTTCCTTATGTTCCTGAACCTGAACCTATTTTTTTCCTTTCATATGTTGTGCATAGTATTTCCTCAATCTTATCCACATCTTGTATATCCTCTATCTCTTCTTCATTGCTCGCCAAGCCCTTTATGTCGACTATGGCCCTCTTCTTATTATTCATCTTATATTGGTAAGGTCTTCCATTGCGCATCTTTCCAGATTTTTCCATTATCGGATTTATTTTGTCCTCTTCAATCATGATTGGGTCCATGGCCTCCTTATTCTTTCCCTTATCCATCTCTATGTCCATATATCAACCTCCTGTCAGTGCTTCCCCCCTTCCCCATGCTCGCATGAAGTTTAGTTTTATGATTTCATGGTCATCACACCTTTGTCATATAATAAAATCTTGATTGAAGGATACATCGATATGATGTACCTACCTCTGGTTCCCTTTAGAAAAATCTTCTCTGTAGCGGTGTAGGACTTCACGGTATCTACTGCAAATTCAGTGATAAACCTTGCAACAATATTGTCTAAACATAAATCTACTGCAGGCATGAATTTGTTATTAACTTGTTGTAACTGCGCGATCTCCACATGATGCCACTCTAACTGTCTGATCAGATTCGTAGGGTGGTTTTACTCCAACCTCAATAACCAATCCTACAAAAGATACGGGGAATCATCAAAAAATACCTCGTGCAAGTCGCTAAACACATATTTGTCAAGATATTTGTGCAGTGTCAACTTAGGGTTTATGTTTTCCTTCTATACAAACTCGAGTTCCTTTGTTCTCAGTCGTCTTTCAATCTCCTCCCTTTTTGAATTTCATGGCCCGAACATTCCCTTATATACTTTCATCCTCCACACTTTTCTTCCACAGATCCCGTCCACTCAATCCTATGCAGTTCCAACCGGCAACGGAACCATTTGTTGGGTTTTCTTCTTGGGGTGACCCAGGTTCTAATCTCAAATAGGTTTCCAACAAAACCCTAAAAAATATTGGCCCTCCTAGTAAACCAGAAGGCAAGGATGCGCACAGGGTGCACAACACAGTCTCACTCGAGATCTCTTTTATGGGGGACTGCAATACTCAGGTGTTTTCAATCTAGGAATGAGTGGGGATTGTGTTTAGATTATTTTCCTTATGCATCATCATCATTAATCATTCATCTACTTCTATGATTCATTCATCTTTGAACCTATACATGCATGCTGATATAATTATTTTAACCATTCATTCTTGAGCTAATGATTAATAAAAAAGTAAAGCATTCATTAGCAATCACATAGAACACAATTTTTTACCATGGTTCACCCCTTCTTAGGGCTACGCCCACAAAGATATGGCTTCTATGTTGTTTTATTTATTATGCTGCAAAATATAGACTGCATGCATTACATCTTTAGTATTACAACCAAAATGAGGGTAAGTACCCTTTGGGAGGCTGACTAGATCACACCATACTCGTCATCCTGTGACCTAACCCTCAAAGACTATCTTATTTCATTCTACCAAAAAACTTATTACAATCAATAGCTTCCCAACCAACTAACTCTCAATAATCAACTGACTGACTGACCACCCTTAACCTAGACCTCCTACGTCCTTATTTATACTACTTTATAGGCTTATAGTTGTTACAATCTTTGTCAAAAACCCTAACCCTAGCATAGTTAGGCATGTCTTCATGTGTGCCACATTTCTTTTCCTCCTTCATATTGCTTTTCCTTCTTTTTTTGCATGTTGTTTTTATTCCTCCTAATACGCGCACTCCAAAAATATATCTTTTCCTCAAAATTAGGTCTATGACCAAAATATATAACTTCTTCCCAAAATAGGCATGCGCCAATACTCACCATGTTAACTGAAAGGCTTCAAAGAATGACTATATTTCCCATCATCATTTCCTAAGGCTTGGGATGGGATGAAAATAAATATGGAAGATGTCTAATAATTACTCAAGGGAAGGCAGAAAACATGGGATGTTAATGTTCTTCTTGAAGCCTTCAACCTTCCTTTAAATTCTAAAGAAATATTTTTCCCCATAGACAACTTGGGACAAGGAACATATTTTCCAACCATATTTTTAGTGGTTTAACAAGATGAAGGAAAAGAAGAAGGTTGGAAACTTTCATCATGAAATTCATATCCTTGGAAAATCATGGCCTCATTTTCATCAATGTCAGAGCATAAAGATGGTTGTATATATTCTTCATAGAATAAACCTAAGAGATCAAAAGAGTATGTATCAAACCTTTTAGGAAAGGGCCATAAATCATCGTGAGGATGGTGTAATGGGTCCCTCCTGGACGGTTGAAATGAATCTATGAACACATCACCTTCACATCCAAAATTTGAACCAACAATGCTCATATACATGTGATCTAAAGCCAATAAATTTACATTATTGATTCTAGAACCATCATCATAAATGGGATCTCCATCAAAGTGAAAGCAACCATTCTCCCATCTACATATTCCAACATATATAAATTCATCAATAATATCATCATCCTTTTCATTATGTGACAAAATTACTGGATCCAAAGGTTCCTCCATAACTTCTTCACTTTCAAAATCGTGAAATGAAGAAACATCAAAAACTTGGAAAGGAGTACAACTTACCACATTCTCTTCTTCACGTGCATGAACAATGATTTCATTTTTGTTAGATAGAGGAGAAAATGTTGACACCTTGTCTTCATGAGGGGTCTCTTTGTGGATTGGGTCTTGAACATGGTGTGCTTCATCAAAGTATTCTTCAATAGGTTCATAAAGCATCTCATGTTCTACTTCATGTATTTGGTGACCTTCCTCATGAGTCACCCCTTCAAGCTCTCATTTTTTAATCAAATCTGTGTTGTCTTCAATGGAAACATGAGGTTATTTTTCCTCATCTTCAAGGGTTTGATAACCCTCTTCATGATTTTCCTCTTTAACTTCTTGCTCCTCAATGAATTATTCATATTCCCCAATAGAGTTATAAAATAACCCTTCCCTTTGGAGGGCCACCATGAGATCGTGGAGAATATATTCATATCTTTGTGTTCTCGGGGCCCACATTTTGAGAAATTATTCAATGAAGATTGTAAAAGAATATATACTCTTTGGATTGAGAGTACGCGTAACCCAATTATTTTGTCTTGTTTCCATAGATAGCAAAAACAATCTTATTAAAACATCTTGATAAGTCACATTTATCTCTGAAACATACTTCAATAAATTCACAACATTATTAACAACCATGGAT
>SNQJ01S0181433.1:0-19269 GCA_010110895.2 Picea sitchensis
ATTCAACGTTAGGGTCATGGTTTTCCCAACCTCCCCATACTTGCCCCGTACGATATAATACCAAAGATAAATCAACTTCAAGGTTAAGGTGTTCCAAGAACGGTGAGGATTTTCCAAGTCTCCCTATCCTTCCCCTGGGGCAGCATAATAGTGATTATCATATTAAATGATTTAAAATGATCCTTTCAATATAATTGAGTAATTGTAAAAGGACCTGTGATATAATTGAAAAAGTACATGTGATTTTGTTCTGTAAAATTTTTTTTTTATAAATAGGATATTTTGTTTATAATGAGTGTATTATTATATAGATTTTAAATTCTCAAAATTTGATTTTTATAATAAACAAAATTTATTAAGGTGAAAAACTAGTGTAGTGTGCTTTGAATGGTAAATTTGGAATAGATTTTGATGTGAAATCCAAATTTTAAATGATTAATAATATATTTATATTTTTTGAAATAGTGATTAAAAATAATAAAATATAAATAAAAATTTAAAATAATAAATTTTTTTAAAATTTTTTTAAAAGAAATAATATTAATTATTTTATTTTTTATTAATTTTATAAATAATTTTAATGAAAATAAATATATTGTTATCTTGCATAATGAATCAAATAAATAGCTTAACAACTATTTAACAGACATAATAACTATTTAACAGATATCACATTTTTCATAACTAATCAAATCAAGCCTAACAACTATTTAATAGACATCACATTTTTTATAACTAATTAAATCAACTCAAATCTCATTTAACAATTGAAAAATTAATCAAATCAAGTCAAATCCCACTTAACAATTGGTTGATATAGTGACAACATCAAACACCTCGACAATTATGCTCACTCTAGTGAAATGTTAAATATTAGAGGAAGTGATAGAATTATTGTTGGTACATATTGCAACCAGCAGGTTGCCATTTTCCATCTATTCGTTGCTCTTGTACTGTCTATACAAAGAAGAAGGGTTTGGTTTGGATTTACCAGCTATACTAAATTGTAGGAGAGAAATAGATTATTGTAGTCACAATTCTTTCTTAACAATCATTTTTTGCGATGTAAATTAGGACAAAATTTCTATTTTCTATTGTTTAAATTGTCTTTATGAAAGTGATCAAAAAACCCCTCCAAAAGTATAACTTTTAGACTACTGCATTTTTTTAATAGATATAAGTACATAAATGGTACTAAAGATGTGAAATGTTATAATAAAGAATTAAGATTTTTATTTAAAATCTCTTTTAACTTAATTATCATGAATTTATTATTATTACTAGAGGAATCAATATACATCTTAAGTAAGTTAGTTGAGTTTCAAATTTGAATATGATTCTATAATGAAAAACAAATCTTTCAAAATTATATATTCATTTTTTTCTTTCCTTCCAATATTAAAATATCACCTTAATCCAACAAATAATTAATAACAACATCACAATTTTGCATCCTCAAAAACCTCCACTACTAAAAATCTGCAATTTCATTAATCCTTCTAATTTTTTGGATGTGTGAAATAGGGACTGACTGATCAAGTGTCTAATAAGGCATTAGTGCACAACAACATTGGTATTATATGTTTTTGTACTTTAAAAATTTGGAGGTTGGTAAGAAAGTTAATCCACGGATTGAAATTCTATTTAAAATGTTAATAACAATAACAAAATTTACTATTTTGTTAACGTAAAAGAAGTCAAAATATGGTTATACTATTTTGTTAAAAAAAACATTTAAATTGATAAAATGTCTTTCATATACAGGGAATTGTTTAGAGAGTACATTTTGTCTAAGTCTTGGTCGTTCATAAAACCATATTTATTAAAAAAATATAAAAAGTTAAGATTAAGAAGACTGCCATCAATGGCACATGCCACCCGTGACGCCACTTCGTTCTGCGCGTGCTCTCGAATGTCGGCCATGATAGACGTTTTCACTTTACGTTGGATGTCCGTGAAGGCCTCCTGTCTTACCGCCGGGGTTGTAGCTGACAAGGACAGCCTTTGCCAGCTCATGTTAGGCTGGGAAATAATAAGCTCTTGTCAGTCTTTGCCAGTTCATGTTAGGCTGGGAGACCATAATAAGCGTGTTCACGATACCGATATAGATGTGGGAAACCATATACTATGCCAAAAGTTGTAATCTAAATATTTTACTTTAATTGCGTATAATTTAAGTGTTTTATGAATTTTTAATATGTTGAATTTATGTATTTAGATGTACGATTTAAACAATAGAAAAATTGTTATTTTACTCAAATTTATATTATTGGATTATTATCAAAAATATTAAAACTTAAAACTTTTAAACAAGGTCACTATAAAATCATGTTCTTCAATCACTTAATATATATGATGAAGTCCATAATTCTAATGTTTATTGAATTCCAAGATAATAGTTCTATATAGTTCAAAACTAAAAATTTAATTTAATAGATATACAATATTCTTAGCTAATTTTAACCTAAATCCTATATATGTATATGACCGCAATTTATATCTATATATAGTAAAAAATTCTAAATACATTCATATTTAGTGTATATAGCTTATTTCAATTAAGAGTATTTCATAAATGACAATTTTTACTATATCAAAATTTTTTTGTACTCAATCTAATTTTGTATGTGTTTTTGGACATGCTTGTCTCCATAATTCACATTCATAAAATAGCATAATTCACATACATAAAATAGTATTAGGATTATTAACATTTGAAAGAGTAAACACACCATTTACTTAAACCTTAAATCTATTTTGTAAAAAGATTTAAATACTCTTCACTTCTTTTGCAATGTTTTACATATACTCTACCATAATATTTTTATTGAAATTTAATCTCAATTATTTATAATTTTAATAAATAAATTATAAACTCCAACTTAATTTATAATAATAAATTAAATTATTTAAAAGATTACATAATTATAAACAAACTATGAATAATGAGCTAATGATAACCCATCACCATTTTGATGGGCATTGTGAAAGAAAAATTGAAAAAACATCTGACAAAATACTCAACTCAAAGTAACTTTAAGTTGGGCTAAGGAAAACTCTCTACTCTAAAATGTCGTGTAAAAAGTTCTTTAAAAGCCCACAAACTTATTTAAAAGCAATAGGGGGCTAAGACAAGGATGCCCGATGTCGCCACTTCTTTTTATTATGGTTATGGAAGGCCTTAGCCTAGCGCTCAAAAAAGCTAAAGCTGAGGGCTATATCTCCGGCATTAAGGTATCCAGGATGATTAGAATTCTCCATCTCCTCTTTGTAGATGATATTTTGATTATGACTAGAGCGACCCTTTCAGAATGGGAGGTTATACACGATATTCTTAAAAACTTTTGTTGCGCCTCGGGACTGATTATCAATGTTCAGAAGTCTGTCATACTTCACTTGGGGGTCCATTTGGAAACTCTTAATTCTATAAAGGATATTCTTCTCTTTCCCTGCAAAGATCTGACATCCAACTTCAAATATCTAGGTTATATGTTAAAACCCGATAATTATAAAGCAGCTAACTAGCAATGGTTAATTGACAAATTTGAGTCTCGGATTTCACATTGGAGTAATAAGTGGTTGTCCCTTGGTGGACGTTTAGTCTTGATTATGGCAGTCCTGGAGAGTCAACTAGTTTACTGGTTGGCCGTAGCACATATTCCGATCTTTGTTCTTCAAACTATCTGTAAGTTGTGTTTTGATTTCCTTTGGTCTGGAAATAATCACAAAAAGAAGTACCATTTAAGCAGTTGGTTGTTTATTGCTAGATCCAAAATTTATGGAGGTTGGGGGCTTCGTAATATTTTCCTTTTCTACAGATCTCTGGCAACAAACACTTTGTGGAGAGCCTTAATGAAACATGGGATTTGGCAAGTGTTCTTAAGGATAAGCATTTTCTGCATGTTCCATTTTGGACTTGGCTCTGATCGACAGAACTAACTCACCCTTTTGGCTCTCAAATGTGGAAAAATTTATGTAATACTTTGCCCATTATTCTTCATTGGTTGGCTTGGAAACTGGGTTTTGGACATTCGATTATAGTCGGAAAGGATGTGATCTTAGGCATGGGTCAAGAAGATTTTTTATCACAGGACTTGGTGAGTCGTCTAAATCAAAAGGAAATTCAATTCTTATATCAAGCGAGTCGACAAAGAGTTAGGGTTGTAACAGGTACAAGATGGATCAACAATGTCGAGTTGGATCTAGCAAAACCACTTGCTGAGGAATGGGACTGCTACAGGCAATCCTTGTTTGAATCGACCATTTATTTAGTTGAAAAACATGATGAGTTGATATGGATTGGAGGTGACAAGTCAGGATACATCACTGCCAAGAATGCCTATGAAGCGTTATCGAAATATCTGTGGAATACTAAGCTTGGAGGATAGAGGAGAAACTTATGGAAGTGGGAGTGTCCTGTGAAGATTAAGTTATTTGTATGGTTAATAGCAGAAAACAAAATCTTATCATGAAAAAATCTTCAAAAGCATGGATGGAAGGGCCCATGTATTTGTACTTTGTGTAAAGAAGATAGAGAATCCACCAAACATCCTTTTATAAATTGTTCCTTCACTCGGTCTGTATGGGAGGAACTCAAAAAGGCTTTGAACCTTGGTTATGGATGGAATGGTAATATTGTGGTAGAATCTTTCAGAAATTTGACTAATCAAAATTCCAATTTGAATGCACTTCCATCATATGTCTGTTGGTATATCTGGAATGATAGGAATAAGTATATTTTTTATGAGGTGAGGCCCTCAATGCAAAGAGTTATTTTCTTATCAAGAATTGATTTGGGTTTCTCTATGAACCTGCACAAAGGTAGTACCCCTCGGAATCTTGTGCCTTCCTTCCCTGCAGATAAAACTTTAACCTGGTTTGATGGGGCAGCTCAACAAAATGGCCTTTTAAGTGGAGTAGGAGGTGTCATAAACCTAGATGATCTAAGATAATACAGATGGATTTTAAATTGTGGGAAAAGAACAAACACCAGAGCAGAACTCATGAGTGCTTGGGCTACTATTGCGCTCGCAGTTAGATTGTCAATATTTGATTTACATGTTTTGGGTGACTCAAAGATTGTCATAGACTGGCTCAATAAAAAAGGTGTTCTCAGGGTGGAAAATCTGGATGCGTGGAAGGAAAGAATAGAAGAAATTTGTTTTCTATTCAACTCTATCACTTTTGCACATATATATAGGGAGGCGAACAAAGAAGTGGATTTCCAATAAAAAAAAGGCCCTCCACAGTTGCCATGGGAGAATTGCATATACCCTTTGGATGGATGGCCATGAGGGCCCAACTCAGTTCATATCTCTTTAGTTCCTTTCCTGGTGGTTTTTTCTCTTCTGTCTATGGAATTATTTAGACTGGATTTAGTTTTTTATAAGGACTTCTAGACATTTTTCGCCTATGCAACAAAGTTTATAAGCTAGCCATCTTTAACATTATTTACCTCTTTATTAGACTTTTCTCTATAGTTTCTTGACTGGATAGAGTGGACTTTTACTACTGTAATTGCAGAAAAAAACATATGTAAAAAAATAATATTATTTTTAATATAATGTAAAATTTTCTTTTGGTAAAAAAATAACTTTAAATTGAGTACAAATTTTATATAATTCAAAAAAAAACTTCATGCCTATACCATTATATTTTTAAAATATTAAAAGCTAGCAGATTGGAAGGAACTAAAAAAAAATGTAATGACAAAACTAGATGCACATTGCAAGATTGTCCCGAAATGTTTAGTTTTGTATTTACATATGTAGTAATTTTAGTGGGAAAAGAGGAGAGCATAGCTATATGTTCGCTTAAACGGTTCCAGGAGTTCATTGTATTAGTTTACCACTTAGATCACATGTTATAAAGTTTATATAATTTTATTGATTAATGGATTCTTATTAATATTATCTCATTTCGAACTGACTCGAAATGAATGGTTACAATTTCAAGTGTTTCGGAATGAACGGTTACTAAGTTGAAAGTTGATTTGGAATGAACTCCAAATTTATTTAATACCAACTATTGTGTATACATTTATATAATCCACTTTCAAGTGCTTGGAAATGAATGATGGGAGATTTTAGTTAATACCGAAAATTGCCAACACATTCCATGTAAACGGGAAAACCTCATGCAAGTTCATTATCCAAGAATTGCAATACTTAAATGCCAAATGTGATGGCTAAGTATATTTCCTCTTTCTTAATGCTCACAATGCTTTGAGCATGAAAATATTTGACGCGTTGTCGAAGCATTGAACAAACACTTATCTCACATGGTAGCTGACGCACGAACATCAACTTGCAATATGCATGTATGCCATTTGGTTGCATTAAACTATTTAACAGATTAGAGAAAAAGTTGGGGTGGCACTTACATCACCTCAAAGTTGAGGTACCAGTGGTAACACTATTGCTTTTATTTCTTTATTTTGGAGAGAGCTTCGGGGTCATGAAAGATAAAAGAAGGGAACATAGGCACATTTAGAAAAATACAAGCAGCAAGAAAACACCAATTACATAGACATAGTTCAATGAGTAGTAGGATTTTTTTACCAGGAAAATAAATCTTGGGTATTTACAAGTTAATGATGGTCTTCCATGACGTGTTAGTGACAATGCAAATCTGGAAAACAACAATATGTTAACTTGGAGAGATTATTCAATATACTTTTACAATGAATTTGAATATGGTGTAAGAAGATGAAATTACAAAATTGAATTAGTTTTATGAATATGCAACCTTTATTCATAGAAATTGTGAATAACTATGTCAAATTTGATTTTTTCTAAGAGTGGTATCTTATTTTTCCAACAAAATATAAGGTATATGCTTTTGTTCATGGAGGTGTTGAGTACCTTAATGATGAAATTTAGTTCCAAAAACTTGTATACTTGTATATAACTAGTTTTTCTTATGTCGTGCATTTTTTGGAAATTTATAATATTAATTTTATATTTTTTTAAAATTATCAAAGTCAACGTATCCCAAAAATTACAACTTCTTTTGTTCATGGAAGTATCAGTCTCTTCTAATGCCACATACAACTCATTCGATAAATGATTAAGCCTACAGAAAGTTATAGAAAAAAGATATTATTTTTTATAAAAAAAATGTATATTTGGAATCTTCATAGTCGACTCTATCTATGTCTGTAGTTTCATCAACAACTGAATTGTATAGCCTATAGAAAAATAATGTCAAAGACAAAGATATAAAGAGGTATTCAAAAAAATGGAGTTTTTTATCAATTTGTAGACCGAACCACTAGGTTTGTCATCCCAAACCTAAACCCGAGACAACCAAGTCACCATACACATTGTTAATCCCGCCTATCCAGATTTATGAGTGGAACAAAATGAAAAAAAAAAATTATAATATGAACACAGAGGCACAATGAATAATAAGAGAGATACAGTAAAACTTGACTTTTATTGAATAAGAAATATGTTGAAACTGTAAAATGCAGACTGAAAACAAGCTTGCTAGAATGGTGGCAACTTATCTCTGAGAAGAGATGTGACAGTTACGCTCATTCGCAAGAAGATGAGTACAATGAGGCTCTGAAGGCCTTTTTACAATAAACATGAATGTCAAAACCCTAGACATCCAAAAAAGCTAACCCTAGGAGAGGAAGCGTCAAAACTCATGTGTGCCCCGTTGGGGTAAGTTAGTACATCAACTTCCTAGGGTCGTGACTTTTGCATACCATCTTCGTTTAGGGTGAACGATAGCTCATTGGAAAGGTATCAACGAGGAGATTCATTTTGTGGGCTCAATCAAAGCCTTTGTCTCTCATTGAGGTGTCCAATCATGAAAAAATTCCGTTCAGGCCCTCAAAATGGCCCCGAAAGTTTAGGACTCGAAAAACTGTAAAAATAGTAAATTTCCAGCAAATAGTTTTGAGCTAGTTGGAATAGATGGGTGGCTCTCAATATCCTCCTGAATCACCCACCCAAAAAAATTTCAATTCAAAAGAACGCACACACGCTCTTAAGAGCACACACACGTTCTTAAGAGCACGCATTCGCTCTAGGAACACACAAGCATTCCTAATATTGTGCACGCACTATAGAAATGTGCATGCATTCCTAAGAGCACACACACACACAGTTATAATTTATTTGTTCTTTTTCATTCTCACATCCCTCTCTCTCTCTCTCTCCTCTGCCTCTACACCCCTCTCTATCTCCCTCTTTGTCTCTCCCTCTACACTTTTGTCTGTCTCCCTCTCTCTCCTCTCACACTCCTATACATGGTAGAGTGGGCATGGAAATACTTAGACATCACAAGACATGGAAAGACCTAGACCCTAATGTTTACCTTGACGTACCTCATGCTCTCACAGCCACTCCCTCTCTACCTACCCCCTCTCTCTCTTCCCTTTGTCCCTCCCTCCCTATTCGCCCCTTTCTCTTCCACCTCTCTCCCACCTTTCTATCTCTAGTTGTTGTTAGCATCAGGTCTCTCTCTCTTTCTCTCTCTCTCTCTCTGCCTCTTTCTCTCTCTGTTCCCCTCTCTTGTCTCCCTCTGTCCCCTTTCTCTCCTCTCTCTACCCCTTTCTATGTCTCCCTATCTGCTTCCCTTCCTCTCACTATCCTCTCTGTCTCCCTCTTCCTCTCCTCCCTCTTACCTCTCTCTATCCCTCCTCTTTTCTTGCTCTCTCCCTCTCTCTCACATTCTCCATGCTCTCTCCCTCCCCCTCCCTCCTACTATATTCTTCTCTATCTCTCCTACATCTACCCCTCTCTCTGCATTTACCTATGTTTCACCCCCATATCTATCTTCCTCTCTCTCCCTCTTGTTGAAATAATATAGCGCAAGAAGAGTATTCTTGTTATTATTGATATAGTATTCATAGGATCAATCCTCAATATGGATTGATCATGTTGGATTATTGTAATAGGACCAAATTCTTTGGATTGGTCAAAAGACAATTATGTAAAAATAGAAATAATAAGAAGTTGGCCCCAGTAGATATTAAAGAGACCAAATATAATAAAGGTGGGTTTTACCCACCCAGATTAAGTCTGACCACCTTGATGAAGAGACACTTCACGCGTGCGAGACTTGTATAATTAAAGGCTAAGCCTCACTTAGACACAACTCACTTGCTCATTTTGAGAGACAAGTTCATCTCTGCTACCAGAGAAGAAGGAGAGTGGCTTATATACAGGAGAGGACTTTGCAATATTTGTTTAAGAGATCTCTTAGCATTGTATTGGCTATCTCGCTAAGGAAGTTTTGTTAGGTTTCTTCCACGGAGGGTTTCCTAGAGATAAATGTTATTATCTTGTGATTGTGTATTTCTAATTGATCTTGGATTATGCCTATTGTTATCTAATGAAATGGAAACATCATAATAATGGCTTAAACATTAACTTGAGTATCGGAGACCCAAGTTGGAAGGCATCTTCTGGATGAAAACATCCAACTATTCTGGGTACATGAAAATTAGGGCTTTTGATGGTGAAGCCTTTTAGCCCCAAAACCACCTAGAAAGGAGTGTGCCCTTCCCTAAGGATTAGTTTGGCACTCTCATTTTACCTTTTCAGTGCATTTTGGATCTCTGGAAAAGTGAAACCCTAGTTTCACAAAGTGCCAAAAAAACAGAGTACCAGAAATACCAGAAAAACAGTGTACCAGAAAACCAGAGTACCAAAAAAAACCAAAAGCACCAATCCAGAAAACCGCAGATCAAATTTGGAGGAGAAAAGTTGGATTTTCTGAGATCCAAACACACCTTAGGCTACTAAAATACCATTGCATCTCCTAGTAAGTTCAAATTTTTATTTTGAGCACTTTCATTTTTGGTCATTTCCTAGCTCGGTGAGATGTGCACTTGAAGCATTAAGCTTGTTGTGCGGTGGAAGGTGGAAAACTTCAGTTCTGGAAAATATGGGATTGACCTCATTCTTGAAGATAATGACCTAGCAATACTCATTAAAGAATATGTACCAAAAACTATTGATGATGTAGCTACAACAAAACACTAAAATGACATAGTTAGGGCCAAAATAATCATTACAGATTCAATCAAAGACCCCCCGATTCCTTATGTGTCATCCAATAATACTGTGAAAGAAATTTTCGATGCCTTGACTAGACTATATGAGAAATGAGAACATAAGCCGGAAGATGAATCTTAGAACTCATTTGAAGAATACAAGGATGCACGGAAAGGAGGAAATGATTAGGGAATACTTCTCAAAGTCCTAGAATTCAAAAGAACAACTAGAGATATTGGAGATACCATGGAGCAAGAGACAAACTCATGTGGTAGGAGCCTAAATGGTCTCCACAAGACCTTGGGATGCTTTCATCAGGATGATATATTTTGAAAGGATAAGGCTGAAGTTTGAGGTCTATGGGAAGAATGCATCAAGAAGAAACAAGAGTAGTGGCGTGAAGCGTTACTATGAGGGATGATGATCAAAGCCTAGCTACTCACACCAAAGGAGGAAGGGAAGAAACCCTACTTCAAAAGAGAAACTCATAGAGAGGCCTCAACAATCAAACAAAATTAGGTCATAAAGAATCTCATCAAGGAGATTTCAGAAGAAAAGGACAACGAAAGGAAAGGCACTAATCTGTACAATGCTATCATTGCAACAAGATGGGACACATTCTTGAGAAAGTTTTGTCGGCTAGGCGAGGAAGAATACAAGAGAAAACATAAGAGCTCCATGCCCATGTAGTGAAGATGAAGAGAGGAGCACACCATAAAGAGGATAATAGAGGATATGGTAGATCAAGACATGGTCTTTGATCTCGGCCCTTTCAGGATATGTAACACCTGGAGGGACACTTGGTTCATTGATAGTGGTGCATCAAGCACATGGCCGGGACAAAGAAACATTCTCTCTTGTATCTGAGATGGAGAAGAAGTTTTCTGGTGACACTTGGAGATGATTACCAATATCCCATCAAAGGGAGTGGGAGAATCAAACCATAAAAGCTGGTCGAGGGAATTCGCTAAAAATGAAGGACATACTATATGTACCGGGCCTAAAGAAGAACCTACTCTCATTTCATCTTTGCCAAGAAAGGCTTGAGGAGGTTGCTAGCACATAGATGGAGAAGTTCTTATGTGTTCTAAGGGAGAAACCTTAAATGAAGCAATCATCATTGAAGTGAAGAAAATGGCTTGTATGATTAAAGGTCCTTTCGAGAGGTGCCATGACCCATGCCATTAGAAATATATGAGCTTTAGCCTTGAAGGTTAGCCCACATCAACTTCTAAGGCACACCATACATATGCAAAGCGGTTCCAGGTTTACCACTTAACTCAAAGGGGGACCATAAAGGCATATGCAATGGATGCACTGAGGAAGAACATCAAGACCCCCATTTTGAAGAGGGACAAAAGAGCGAGAAAAGTCCTAGAACTCATCCATATGGATGTATGTGGCCCAATGTCATCATCCTCCATTAAGCGGGTATGTATATTATATGTATCATTCATTGATGATTACTCTTGTAAAGTATGGATATATTTCTTGAAGACTAAAGATGAAGTGTTCAATAAGTTCAAGGAATTGAAAGCCTTGATAGAGAACCTTTTGAAAGAAAGATCAAGATCTCGGTCAGATAATGGAGAGAATATACCTCAAAAGAGTTTTGAACCACATAAAGATGTTGGGATCAAGAGGGAACTCACTACTCCTATAATCCCCAACAAGCGGTGTAGCTAAACAAAGAACATAACCATCTTGGGAAGTTGTTAAGACCATGATCCATGATCAAGATCTTCCTATGTGCTTATAGGCGGAAGCAGTAGCAACTATTTATGTGAAGAACCAATTATCGAGGTAGTGCACTTGGGCTCAAGACGGAAGAGATGTTCACCTAGAGAAAGAAGCCAGAAGTAAAGCCATCTCAAAATATTTGGATGTCAGTGTTTATTCATATACCTAAAGAAAGAGAAACAAGTTGGATCCTTAGGAAGGGAATATTTGTGGGATCGCATGAGGTCTCAAGGCCTTAGAATATATATACTTACTAGGATGCTTATCACATTGAGATCCCGTAGGGATGTGACCTTTGATAGAAAAGATACAGCAGCTCAAGAAACCTAAACTATGCCAGCTTGAAGAGAGGCATATGAAGAGGAACCCATAATCACCAATACTGCAATGAGAGAGGTTACCAGAGTTGTAGAACCGATGATGGAATTTGTAACTTCCCCTGATAAGGAATTTCTAAGAAGACCATGATATAGTAGAAGTGCAAGAACCTCCTGGGATGGCTGATCCTCCATAAAACAAAGCTAGCTTGGGATAGAGATATTATTCAAGATGGAGTGAAGTATTGTGTTCCCCAAGGAACTACAAGAAAAGTGAAAAGAACAAAGCCATTCTCTAGTTATGGCTGGTGTGTGATCTCCTAGAGAGGCCTACGTTTTGGAAGAAACCCGTTCAAAGAAAGATATGGGCAAATGTGAGGATGAATACCAATCCATAATGAAGAGCGAAGTATGGGAAATAGTTCGGTAAAATAATGAAGGATGTGGTATCATCAGGATGGCTCTTCAAAATAAAACATCTTTGCTAATGGAGTATTGAGAAATATAAAGCAAGATTTGTCACTCAAGTGGATTTTCCCCGGAAGGAAGGCATTGACTGTGAATTTGATGTCTCTTGTGGCTAGAATGCCATACATTCCCGAACATAAAGCTCTTGTAGCTAAGTTGAAGTGGAAAATTTGCACCAAATGGAATGAAGACAACTTTCCTAAATGGTGTCATCAAGAGGAAGTGTATATAGAGCAACCTCCAAAGGATTTGAGGTTAAAGGCGAGGAAGTCTCATGTCTATAGTTGAAGAAAGCCTTCTATGGATTGAAGCAAGCTCCTAGGAAAACTGACATGGTCGTATAGATAGTTTCTTGATGAGCTTAGGCTTTACCAAGGAGTAAAAGCCAGGACTCAAATCTACTTAAAATCATGATTCAGATGAGCAGGAATCTTCTGCTATATGTGGATGACTTATTCTTAAGCTTGGAAGAAAAAGCTCATCCTTTGAATTATATGAGACTTGCCTCAGAATTTGTAATGAAAGGCCTTGGCCTAATGCATTATTTCTTAGGTATTGAGGTATGGAAAAGTCCTAAGAGAGGATCTTCCTTAATCAAAGGAAGTACGGTCGAAATCTGAAGAGATTTGACATGTTGAATCCCGACCCATGAATACACCATAAGAGTGAAATTTGGAGCGCTCTTTGGTTGATACTTGATCATAATTGATTGATGCCACACTATATGACCGGATTATTGGATAAGCTGTTGTATCTGATGAACACCAAACCGGACATTTGTTTTTTCTGTGAACACCTTGAATAAGTTTCTGGTAGAACCTAGACATGTTACAGTGGTTTGCAAAACATGTGATGAAACACCTTAAAGGTACAATAGATTATAGTCTCAACTATGATGAGATCATGATTTCACATTGAGTGGATATACTAATGCAGTTAGGCATAAAGAAGTATTTCCGGCGGAAAAGAACTTCAAGATATTGTTTGGTTTGGATGGAGTTATGATCTACATTATAGGAGCGATCTAGTATTTCTCTGACACAATGGAAGCATATACGACAGCATGTTCTACTAATTTTACTTGAAGCTATATGAAAGCGAAGAGTTTGACCGACCTATTTGACTTAGAGATGGAAACCTTAGATTCTATGTGACAACCATAGCTACAAAAAGGCAGCCGAGGAGAATCTTGTATTCCACGCGATAAGAATTGAAGCACATAGATGCCTCAGATTATTGTTACATCCATGCAGGAGAGGAGCCTTAAAGCTCGGTTACATTACTTGGATGAAGCGGGTTCTTGCGATGTGTTGACCAAACCCTATCACAAATTGTGAAGTTTGAGTAATTCCAAGATAAGCTTGGCATAGTCTAAAGGACCTTCCTCGAAAAGGGAAGTAGTTGTTTTGATGAGACATATCTTGCTTCCAACCAAATGGTTGTGATGTAAAGCAAGAAAATATGATGAGACTAGCACTGATATTTCGACTAGATAGCTGTGACGTAAAGCAAGATGATATGTATTCCTTGCTTAAGACGGTTAATGAGACATAAAGAAAGATGAAATGTGTTCCTTGCTTGACCTAGTTGTCGAGGGCCAGTAAAAAGCAAGATGATATGTTCACTAGCCCGACCCTGGATTGTTAGGCGTAAAGCAAGATGAGGTCAGAAGTAAGGAACATCTCTTCTTGATTTACGTTTGACAACTGGGTTAAAAGCAAGATGAGATGTTCCTTGCCCGACCCTAGTTTTGGACATAAAGCAAGATGATATGATGAGACTAACACTAAGCTTGTTGGATAAATTTGTGGCGTAAAAACCATTCTAGTATCCACCTTACGACCCGGATGATGGTTGTGATGTAAGGTAGGACAAGTATTTTGCTTCTAGCTTGAGTATTGTGGCCCGTAAAGAAAGGCGATGAGATGAGACAAGTAATGAGCTTCCGGCTTGTGATTGTGATGTAAAACCCGGTCTTGTATTGAAGTGAGCCGACCTTGTCTTTGTGATGATGATGATCAATTTTTATACTAATACATATTGATCACGGATGATGATCAAATTCCTTTGAGAATGACGATGCTACCGATGAAGAAAACATTCGATTTATAAAGATATGCCAGTTAGTGTTCCAAGTTGATATTGATGATGTTGTCCTCTCCTACCCACTTGATATTTGTTGATGATATTTGTCCTCTCTCTCTCTCGCGTCTTTCTTTGAAGAATACCCTTCTTGTTAAAGAGTGTTGAAATAATGTATTTGCCAAAGAGTATTCTTATTATTATTGATATATTATTCCTTAGGATCAATCCCATTTGTGGATTGATCATGTAGGTTATTGTAATAGGACCAAATCCCCTTTGCTTGGTTGGTCAAAGACAATTATAGGTAAGTGAAGTCATTGTAGGATATTAAAGAGAACCGAGGAAATATAATAAGGTGGGTTTACCTACCTAGTTTGAGAAGTCAGCCCTGGCGGTGAAGAGACACTTCACATGTGCGAAACTTGTATAAATAAAGAGGCAAGTAAGCGCCTCACTTAAAACATAACTCACTTGCTCACTTAGAGGGACAAGTTCAAATCTTCTACCATAGAAGGAGAGAGAGAGAGAGAGTGGTGCATGTCTGGAAGGGACTTTGTGTTTGTTTAGAATCTTAGCATTGTGGTAATATCTATATTAAGAAATTTTGTAGTTTTCTTACTCTAGAGGGTTTCCAGGATAAATTTTGTGTCTCTTGTGATTGTGTATTTCGATGATATTGGATTTGTATTTGCTCTAATGAAATGAAAACATCTATAATAATGTTTTAAACATTAACACCTCTCACATTCTCACACTCTCTCTACTTCCCTTTTATTCCTTGCTCTCTCTCCCTTCCACACTCTCTCACACATGCTTTTATCCCCCCTCTATGTATTCCTCTCTCTCCCTCCACCTCTGAGCCTACACTCCTCTCTACCTCACATGTTTTCTTTCTCTCTCTCCCTTTACACTCTTACACACTTTTACTTTCTATCCCCTCTATGTCTTCCTCTCTCCTCCCACACTCTAACACACTCACTCTACCTACCCTCTTTGTATTCCTCTATCTCCCTCTCACACTCTCACACACTAGAAGTTTTGGTAGAATTGCAAGGAAAGGCACTTAGGTAAAAGGCAAAGATTACATGAGCCCTAGACACGGCAGGGCATGTCAAGACTAGACCTAAACCTAGACCTAGGAGTGGGCCTGACCTAGACACAGACCTTGCTCACCATACCTCCTCTCACATCCACTCTCCTGGGTTGTTAGTCTCACCTCTCTCTCTCTTCCCTTCTTTCTATCTCCCTCCCCTCCTCCTTCTCTTTTGCCCTAGTTCTACATCCACTCTCTCTTTGTATATATCGCTCCCTAACCCTCACTTCTGCTCTTGACCTCTCTCCATTCTCCCCTTATATCCCTCTCCATCTCTCTCTATGCCTCTCTCTCTCTCTCTCCATCTCACTCTCCACCTCTCTTTTCCCCCACTTCTATATTTACCTCTTACAAATAACCCCCCCCCCCCCCCTTCTATATTTACCTCTTACTCTCCACCTCTCTTTTCTCTACCCCCTTCTATATTTACCTCTTGCATATAACCCTCCTCTCTTCCCCACCTTCCTCCCCTCCCTTTCTCTCCCCCCACTCTCTCCCCCCTTACTCTCTCTCTCTCTCTCTCTCTCTCTCTCTCCTACTCTCTATATATATATATATATATATATATATATATCTGATAATGTGTCTCCTCTCCCTCCTCTCACACACTCTCTTTTTGTCTTCCTCTATCTCCCCCCCTCTCACTGTCTCTTTCTTCCTCTCTCTCTACCCCCCTCTATGTCTTCATTTTGTACCCCCTCACACTATCTTTCTTCCTCTCTCTCCACCCCCCATGTGTCTTCCTCTCTACATCTTTGGTACATTTAAGAAGGCAAGAAATGGCCTTGACTTATACATGTCAAGACCTAGAACTGAATCTAGACATAGAAATACCTAGACATGTAAAGGCATGGAAGACCTAGACTGAGACCTAGAGCATAGACCATGATCTACTTCATAGACCATGACCTAGACACTGTATAATCATTACCATGATGTAGTCCATGAAATAGATCGAGAGTTAGATTTAGACAATGACCTAGACCATGACATAGACCTATACGATGACCATGACTTAGTAAATGGCCTTGACCTAGACCTATACATGGGCATGTACGATGACCATGACCTAGACTATGACATAGATCTTGACCTAGAACATGGCCGTAGACCATGATCTAGACCTATACCATGAGCATGTACATGACCATGAATTAGACCATGAAATATAGCTTGACCCTAGACCTACACCTAGGCCATAATCTAGACCCTCTAGCTCCATCTAAGCCTAGACATAACCTATACTGACCCATAACCCCCTCCACACTTGATCCTAAGTGCACTAATACCATATACCTCTTTTAAAGGCCCCATAACCCTTGCGCCCACATCTTGGTGCTCTAACCATTGCTCCATTATTTAAAACACTTTCAATCCTAATCCTTTAGGTTGGGCACTCATCCTTTCCTTGAGTGGAGTATCACTTGTTTTATTTCTTGATAAAATGTTTTACCATAAATATGAGTGAGTTATATTTTATTATTTCATTTGTAGACATATAATAAATCCAAACATCTTCTAAAGGTGAGGTAGGGATCACAGTGAATAAAGGATATGTGCAACAAAGGAAATGTAGCCTCACCTTTAGGTGAGTGTTAGGATTTTTCTTTTTTTTTTTTTCCAATGGAGTACTTATGCAGTACTTATATGAACATGACCTAGACCCCCTAGCTCCATACAATCCTAGGAATAACCTATACTCTAGGCCATTTCCATCTCCCCCCACCCCTCTCTCTCTGCAGCCCCTCTTTGTTGCTAGCTCTCCCTCAGCTCTCACAGGCTCCTGCAGTGTCTTCCTCTCTCCGGCTCTCACTCTCACACACACTCTCTCTGCCCCCTCCTCCATCTCTCTCTTAGCCTCCCTTCCACTATCTCTACTCTCTCTAGGCTCCTACATCTACCCCTCTCTCCATCCTACTCTATCTATCATCCACCACACTCACTCTCTCACTCCCCCCCCTCTCTCTCTCTCCTACATCTACCATCTCCCTCCCACCTCTCTTTCTCTACCTCTTGATCTCCCTCTCCTCCATCTCACACTCCCAAATCTCTCTCTCTCTCTCTCTCTCTCTCTCTCTCTCTCTCCTACATCTACCCCTCTCCCCTCTTTGTATCCCTCCTTCCTATCCCCCACTTTGACTATCTTTCTCTCTCTCCTTTGGCTCTTTGCCCCCCATTCCTCTCTCTCCTTTTATCCCTTTCTCTCTCTTTCACTTTGTCTCTACCCCCTCTTGGTCTCCCTCTTCCTCCTCTCACACTCTCAAAATCTCACTCTCCCCCCCCCCCTATATGTATTCCTCTCTCCCTCTCAAGGGAAAGGAAATGACCTTGAACTAGACATATCAAGACTTAGACCTAGACCTGCCATAGACGTATATGATTACCATGATGTAGACCATGACGTGGACCTAGAGCTATACCTACACCATGACATAGACCCTAGAGCTATACCTAGGACATGACCTAAACTTGTCTGATGACCATGACCTAGACCATGGAGCTAGAGCTAGACCATGGCCCCTAAAGCTTGACCTAGACCATGACCTAGACCATGATTTGATTTGATTGTCAAGTTTTCTCACGCCTCTCTCTCCCCCTTCCTCTGACTCTCTTTGTCTCTACCCCCCTCTTGGTCTCCCTCTTCCTCCCTCTCACACTCTCAAAAAATCCCTCTCTACCCCCCTCTATGTATTCCTCTCTCTCCCTCTCAAGGAAAGAAATGACCTTGAACTAGACATATCAAGACCTAGACCTAGACCTATACCATAGACCTATATGATTACCATGATGTAGACCATGACGTGGACCTAGAGCTATACCGACACCATGACATAGACCTAACTCTATACCTAGGACATGACCTAAACTTGTACGATGACCATGACCTAGACCATGAACTAGAGATAGACCATGGCCTAGAGCTTGACCTAGACCATGACCTAGACCATGATTTGATTTGATTGTCAAGTTTTCTCACGTCTCTTTTGGATTTACCATTGTTTCATTTTATATTATCAAAAATCTATGATTGAGGTGTTTTCTTATAAGATTGGCATATATAATGTATTATTGGAACACTTATCTATTTGTATGTTCTTCTATATTAGACTATTGTCGTTGGCCATTTACATATTGGTAACAAACAGAAAAGGTTAAATTTCCTTGATTTCATATTGTTCACAATTAGTGTTCAACATGCTCTAGATTATTTATGACAGAACACTTATCTATATGTACATTCTTCAAGATTTGACTATTGTCTTCAGTTGTTTACAATCTGGTAAGGGACGTAGAAGGTTAAATTTCCTTGGAGAAACTAGACCTATACCATGACCATCACCTAGAGATTGACCTAGACCATGACCTAGATGCCCCTAACTCCATCTAATCTTAGCCATAACCTATACTCGACGCTTAACCCCCTCCACACTCAATCCTATGATATATACACTTGACACAACATCTTTGTTGAAAGTGATGCAATGCTTCAACGAAGTTCCATGAGTATAATTACGAAGGCATATTCACAATTTGGTGCATACAATTCATGCGA
>SNQJ01S0181434.1:0-19249 GCA_010110895.2 Picea sitchensis
TGTGTGTATTTTTAATGTCTTCAAAAGAGTTTCTGTTCAAATTAACAAAAAGAAAACTCTTATTTTTATTCCTAAACTTGTTCTCTGTTTTATGAAGAATTTTGCACAGGCATACCTGGTAAAATTGAGAATTTCTCGGGCTCCTCTACTGAACTCTGACTCAATTTCCTTCTTTGAATTCGGCTCTGCTAAATCACGGACTAGCTTATTTACAATTGTATCTAGAATCGTTGCATTTATACTTGACTGTGCAAATTTTGTTTTTGGTCTTACCTTCAGAGTTTGATTCCTGTTCTGATACATTTCTGCCTTGCTTCACCACGTACCTCTTCAATTCCCCGCGTTTTCACAGAACGAAATCTTGTATGTTGATAGTATGATTTGTCAACATACAATTTCGTTACTCTATCAGCGAATTTCGGAGTATGGACGCGTAAGAGGGTCGATATGCTGGAGTGTAGGGATATAGGATGTGTGGGGGGAATAGTGAACTAGAATGTAGGGATAACGAACTAGATTATAGGGATTTGAAAATGCGTGGAAAGAACAACAGGGTGTGTACTTCAAAATGGTGGTGGTGTATGCAGAGGGCGTCGACAGTTCGAACCTCGGGGCATGCAAGGAGAGACACACGACGCGTTTTTGATGAGGCTCAAGTGTGCTTAAGATTCTTCAGCTTTTGCTGGAACCTATACATTTTGGATCCGTAGGGGATCTATGCCTCTCTCCACCAGTCTTGGATATTTTCTTGGAAATCCGGGTGATCAAGCCAGAACTTTTCAAATCTAAAGGGTTTCTTTCCCGGAGTGGCAGGGACTTCCACCCAAAGTTGATTGGGCCAGTGATCCGATCCCAGGAGATTCAATAAGGTGGATTCCATTGCCGTGCCATCCATCATAAGGGGTTCCGATATGAGGAAGCGATCTAATTTGCAAGCGATTTGGTGCATTCCTGTTCGTCTGTTGGACCAGGTGTGAGTGTCGTTGCTGGTCTCCAGGTCAATCAGCTACATATCATCTATTAGTTGGTTGAAGTCGCAGGAATCCTGATCCAGCCGTCTTGATCCTCCTTTCTTCAACTTCAGGCTGCGGATGATGTTAAAGTCACCCCCAACAATCCATCTGTTGTGCTGTGTGAGTCTGGCTAAGTAACTCAGGCTCCGCAGGAATGCCTGTTTGTCCCTTGGCGTAGCTGGTCCGTAAACATTGGTTATATGCCCAGGCTTGTTTGATCCAATGAGCCTATACTCTGCAGTGATAGCCCATCTAGTAGCGTGAATATTCTCCATTAGTACAACATTGGTATTCCAGAGGATGGCCAATCCTCCAGCCGTTCCAATGGCATCAATCGAGACTGCCCCCCCTGCCTCCAGCAATAGGGAAGTAGCCGATCAATATCTTCTGAGGTACTTTTTGTTTCCTGTAATAATACAACATCTGGTGTTTCTTCTATAATCAGTTCTCGTAGCAATTTTTTCTTGCTATGTCCATTAAGGCCTCTGATATTGCAGGATATGATCTTCATGACGATGGTGGGGGCAGGAGAGGAGGGAAACTATCCGAGATCAGATGAATCTGCCCTGAGTTTACCATGAAGCTTCCTATTTCCTATATGAGCTTGTTTGTGGATTTCCTGCCTCGTTTCTTTTCGTCTTTTTGAGCTTTGCTTGGAATTTTCGTCTGACTACCCTGGATGCCTAGGGCTTTGTTAGCTCGGGTTGAGGATCCTACGGATGAATTGAGGAATATTTTGTGCACTTTACTCAATTGATCCCTGGGTATGGTCTAAAGTTTTTGATGCCTATAAGCGTGCTCAAGGTGGTCCAGGTCCACCCCAGCTAGGTCCTGCTCCTCTAGCTCCATTTCCTTGTCCCCATCTTCAATCTCCTGCATTTCTGGCGGATTCTGAGCTAAGCCCGTGGGTGGAGGGTCCGATTCCTTGTTTTTTGGTGGCTGTTCAGCACCTTGGGTTACGGATTGGGGTGCATTGTTCGAGAGTGGTGCATTCAGGGTTACTGGGGTAGTAGGATTTTCTAGCTGATTTTGTAGAATGACAAACTTATTGCTTGTGGATGGATCAGTTCTTACCTAGACCGATTGCTTTCTTCCCCCCTGTCGTCTTCTCCCGGTTGGTTGCACGAAGCCGTCCTTGTCTTTGCCGCCTTCTGTGTTTTCTTCCTTGTGAGGCATGTTGAGAGGTAATTCTCAGAAGAGGTGCCCGTGTTCATGAAATCTCCGACACCGGAAGGGAATATGCTCATAATCGATGGTTTGAGACCAATCTTCATCCTGATACTCCAGCGTGATTGATCCCGGGAGCGGCTTAGCTATGTTCAGATATACACAGATTTGTGCATATGATGTGTATCGCCGCTGCTTGGTAGCTTCAGAGGACTTAACATATATACCAATGGTGTTCCCTATGCCTGCTAGTACCTCTTCCAGCCAGAATTCCTGGGGGAGCGAGTACAGTCTGATCCAAATCGGTGCATGGGAAAAGTATTCTTTTTCCGGGCTGAACTTCTCTGTCCAGAATCTCAAGAAGAGTCCAGCCAAGTTGTAGAAGTAGGGCCCTCCGTCAAAGATGTGGTTTCTATCCTCCAGATTGTGGAAAATGATTGTAAAGAATCCTTTTGAGCCCAGTTGCAGGTCGTAGTGGCCTTTCGGCTTCCACCAGTGCTGTATCCATTTGACCAGATCCTGCTCCGATGGCCAAAGCCCTAAGAACTTCCCCACCAGGGCATTATCTCGCATGTATTGTTTCTTCTCCTCTATGCGGGGCGAGCTTATGACATATTTTGGAGCCTGCGGTGCCTGAGGAATGAATTTACCTGGCATCCAAGGGGCAGAGGCGCTTGCTGGGATCTTTTCCGTGGCTGGATCGATGTCCATTTATCTATCCTTGAAAGTCCCTTCTGCAAAAAGATGCGCGCGGATGTCTGGAGGCGCTTCAAAGGTTGGTCTTTTCGTTCCTGCGACATGATTTTCGTTGGCCACTACTTGTCTGTAGGAGACGTCGGGCGACGCCCCCTCCCCGTGGTTCATAAGCCCCTGCGGGGCTGTCATCTGTTGCGCACAGTTCACTATGGCTGGGGGAAATCAAACCCTAGTTGCAGAGCAGATCACATTTCTCCATAACCATTTTAATATATGATTAGGTATTGATGATATATTGTTAATAAAGTTGAATTTTATATATTTTAGTTAAAAGTGGTATAAGTGCTCATACTAATTCCCCCCCCCCCCCCCTTCTCAGTATTCCAACATAGGATCCATCTTGCTCTTTCCCTTGAACAAGTCAGCCTAGTGTTTACCACCAAGATTTCCTTTTTTAAGTAGTCTATGTTGATCAGTAATCAAAAGACCAATGAAATATTCAAAGGTGTAATCCTTACCATCTTCCTTGTGTTCTTTCCAGTTGGTGTGGAAAGTCGACATAAACACATCGAATGGTGTTTTCAAGTTCATCAGGGCCATCTCAATGAGTTGTCCATCTTTCTTCTGATAATTCCTTCCATGTTCTCCCAATTTCAACTAGATTTATTTGACACATTCCAAGTAGTCCTCCATTATGTCAATAGAATGAGGATTGCGAGAGATCAACTCTTTCTCTGACTGTATGGCGTGGCTCTCATCGACTCGGTTGAACATTGACTTCAACTTCTTCTAGACTTGATGAGGGAAATCGATTCCACTGAGGTGAAGTCAAATATCTCATGAGATGTAGGTCGTGATGGCCCATATAGCTTCATCCTTCTTTCCATCAACAACGAACTTCATCTGGTCGTCTATTGGATCTGGAATACCAATCTTTGTATACTACCATAGTCCTTTGTTTTTTAGTAGGGTTTCCATATATGGTTCCCATATTGCATAATTTGGTCCATTCAAAACAATAGGATCGATATTCGAATCCATCTTCAATATTTAGACAAAGACTTTGAATGATATGTGGGTTCTGACTCTGAATCAGAACTAGGAAAATGGGGACGGATCATTGACGCAGAACCCAATGCCACCGTTGCTACCACCAAGATCCATCTCGGTGAACTTGTTGAACCAAAGGAAGGTGAGTGCCTCTTTCATTCACAGATGTGGGTGAAGGGTACTCTGTTGCACTTCATTGTTGATAGTGGTAGCTAGAAGAACCTCATCCCAATGGAGGTCATCAATTGGTTGGCTCTAACGAAAACACCACACCCACAACTATACACCATCGGATGGCTCCACCAAGGGAGTGATCTCTGCATCATCCAATAGTGTTGCTTGCCCTACGACATCAAACCCTTAAAATATGAGGTATTGTGTGATGTCACCCCATTGAAGTTTGTGATTTTATTTTGGGCCAACCTTATTTATGGAAATGTCATGTTGTATATGAGTCTAGGCCTTGTAGTGTTATTATTACTTTGGACAGGAAATTGCACAGGATACTCGAGGTAGTCTCACTTACTTCCATTTCCTTGATCTCTTCCAAGAAATGTAGGAAGGTCATCTCTTATACCGATAAGTTTGTCTTCTTCGTGATTCACGCTCAAAGTGAGCAGAAGGTTGCAGCCACATCCATGGCCTCTACAACAGGTCTCTCCACATAGGAGAAGCAAGTGGATAAGGTCATGTAATAATACAAAGACATCTTCTCCTCACCTATTGGGGTACCTCTGCACTGTCAAGTCAAGCATTCAATTGATCTGACCCCCGACACACTGATACCCTATGGGCCAGTCTATCATCGATCTCTGTTAGAAAATGAGGAAATCAAGCACTAGATCCAAGAGCTGCTCGAAAAGGGGCACATCTGACCAAGATAATCACCTTGTGGAATCCCAATCGTGCTTGTGCAAAATAAAGATGAGACTTGGTGACTCTGCATTGATGATTGGTCCCTAAATAAAATCACAATCAGGAACCGGTACCCAATTCCCCGAATTGATGATTTCCTTGACCAAATTAAGGGGGCCAAATACCTCAATAAGATTGATCTAAGGTCCAGCTACCACCAAATCCCAACAGAGAAGACTGATGTATGGAAGACTACATTCAAGTTCAAAGAAGGTCTTTTTGAATGGTTGGTCATGCCCTTTGTCTTGACGAATGCCCCGATAACTTTCATTAGAATGATGGATGATATTTTGCGGCCTTTCACCAATTATTTTGTAGTGGTGTATTTGGATGACATACTCATATTCAACAAGAGTTGGGTAGAACACTTGTAGCATATTCTTCAGGTTTTGCACACTCTGCAACAACACAATCTATATGCAAATTTGGAAAAATTCTCCTTCAACATGAACAAGGTCCAATACCTAGGCTACATTGTTGATGAGAATGGGGTGCATGTCGATCCAACCAAGATCCAGGTCATTTGTGACTAGATAGCCCTGACCACGCTCACTGAGCTTCGAATATTCTTAGGCCTTGTGAATTTCTATTGCAGGTTCATGTTCAGATTCTCCCATATTGCATGGGCACTTAACCAAGTGACCAGGGGTGGTCGCAAGGAAAATTCGTGTGGGGCCAATCACAACAGAAAGAATTCGATGATTTGAATCAGTGCTTGTGCTCATCCCCAATGCTCTCATTAACCGACCTGCAACAACCTTTTGAGATTGAAACAGACACTTCAAACTATGTTGTGGGCATAGTTCTCACTTAGCATGGACATCTCGTGGCCTACCATAGTGAACCACTATCAGATACCGTTCATAAGTACCGTACTTACGACAAAGAATTGTACTCCATTGTACAAGCTTGATTCTAGTGGAGGCATTATATTATCGGGAAGGAGACAATCATTCACACTGATCATAAGCCCCTACAGTTCATGAAGACACAAGGAAAATTGTAGAACGACCACCATAAAATGTGGTCCACATACTTGCAACCGTTCCATATCAATATCAAGTATAAGACATGGAGCACCAACTACGTCGTTGAATGCCTCAGTCAACCTCTAGTTGCAACACTAACCACAATGCTACACTCCTATGACCATGAGACATCTTGATGGACCCAACTCTACGAGAGATATCCTAACTTCTCCACTGCCTACCATATGTTGTGCATAAACACAATTGTCACTGATTTCCATCTCCAAGACAAGTTGTTGTACCATCTGGGCCATCTATGCATCCCATCAAGAGAGCAAGCGAAACTAATTTTGGAAGCTCACTACAGTCGGGTGGCAAGACACTTCGACGTAGAAAAGACAATGGTAATGTTGCAACAACATTTCTATTGGCCGAAACTTTGACATGATGTCAGTAAGTATATTAGGTCATGCATGGCCTATGCCATTTCCAAACCGACCATTAAGAAAAAAAGGCATGTATAAACCTCTGCCTACTCCCGACAGGCCCTAGGAATCCATCTCGATGGACTACATGTCGGGTCTTCCTTCAACCAAGCATAGAAATGACTGTGTTTTTTTGGATGTTGATCGATTTTCCAAGATGGAAATTATGGCAGCGTGCAAGAAGAGCATCATAGTGGAGGCCACTACCAAGCTCTTCTTCGAAATTTGGGATACCATAAACCATTGTCTCATATTAGGATAGTCGGTTCCTCAACACATTCTAGTCGAGCCTTTGGTCACTGCTGGACTCCAATCTTACCAAATCCACTACCTTCCACCCCCAAACGAATGGCCAAATCGAGGTCGTCAATAGGATGATCATGCATATATTGCGGATGTACAATTCCAAGCATCCATGCACATGGGATGAGAGCCTTCCCTATGTTAAAAAAAGTTACAACAGATCCATACATATCTCAACTGGCCACATCCCTTTTCAGGTGGGGTTGGGATTTCAACCATTGGGTCCCACGGATGTTGCACTACCCCTTGCATCCACATAAGAAGAATCCTCCAATGATCAAACCAAATATAACAAATCCACCCGGTTCATTGAACAAATCCAACACATCCTCCAATAGGTTCATGATATTTAATAGAAGTCCAATGCCAAGTACAAGCAACACCATGATCAACATCGGGTGCCACACAAGTTTCAGGTGGGAGATAAAGTTTGGGTTGCACTTGCAAAATGAACACCTTACAAGACCCCATCGAAATATTCGTCCACTCCGTTATGGACCTTACACCATCACCAAGGTTGTGGGTGACAATTATTTTGAGCTCAACATTCCCCCCTTCCTTGGCTTGCACCCAGTGTTTAATGTGGACCTCCTTCGACCATACTTTCCACCATTATTGGAAACCTCAAAGATAACAGAAGAACTAACATCGACATAGCTCAAACTTGAATACATGGAACATTCATCCACTGATCAGATCATGGACACACAGGTCAAGGGCACTCGCCAACATAAGCTTCAACTTTGTCATGTTGTCAAAGCAGGGCAACTCCTGCACCAAGGCAAGTGGTTCACACGGGGTCAAATTCAACCGAAATTTCCTCATATGATGGGGGAAATCAACACAATGGAGACCATTGCTTCCTAAGGGGGGAGGAATGATCCAGGTGGATATCGATGACCACCCACCTATTCTAACTGGCTCACATACAATTTTCATCTTGGTAGTTTTTTTTCTAGATTTTTGGGTCTTAAACTTCCAGGGCCATTTTGAGGCCCTAAACAACATTTTTTAGGCTCGCCACAATCACACTGTAGATGGATTCACAATGCGATGAAAACATGTGTATTCCTCAAATAGACCTTTCCAAAGGGATATCGTGTGCCTAAAATGAAGATCGTATGCAAAATTTATGACCCTGAGAAGTTGATGTACTAACTTACCCCATCGGGGTCCACATGACTTTTGGCACTTCATCTCCTAGGATTATGTTTCTGGATGTCTAGGGTTTTCTGGATGTGCATAGCCACCACATCTCTTCTCAGAGATTAGCTACTACCATTCAAGTGAGATTGTTTTCATTATGCATTTTACAATTTCAACAACTTTCTTTATTGAATAGAAGTCAAGTTTCACTGTATCTCTATTATTGTTCACTATATCTCTATGTTAATGTTATATATCTATGTTTCATTTCGTTCCGCTCATAAATCTGTATCAATAAATAATTAAAGAGGAATAAAAAAAACATCAAAGACATAGGTGGTGTCTATAGACACCATTACATCACTTATGTAAAGCGCATTGTGATTAGAACATCATAGTGAATACTGGACCTTGATATCTTGATATGATATCAAATCGATCACCCGATTTCCATGATCATAATGAATGAAGGGGTCTCCTATTTATAGCCTTAATATCTAACCAAATTCCATAGAATCTGGAATATCTTGTCCACATGTAATCATCAATTGTTGACTCTGCCAAATCTATGTTTTCAATTCGAATCGACAAGGATGATCAACTCGACCACCTATGTGTCCAACTCGTAGCCGATTGTTGGGTTGGTTGATCCACCACCCGACTATCTTCGACTATTGGTTGACTATGCTACTGACAAACACGTCAACTACTCGATCAAATGATATAGTGTGTTGGTCGATCACCTGATCGACTGTATCCAGATGTAGGTTGACCGCTTGACCGACTAAACCCAAGAGATGTGTGATGAACCATCAATGCTTGATGTTACAACACTATTAACATTCAATATGAAATGTTTGTTGGTTGTGGAGCCTAATTATCTTCCTGATTCAATGGTCTTTTGTTTTCATCTGTGTTTATACCCCATGAAGTATTTTCACCCCATAAGTATGTACACTCTTCCACACGGGGGAGTGCAGAGGGGGGTTACCCCCTTTGCGGGGTTTGGGGGCAAGCGGCCCTTGATGGAAAAATGGCCTTGTAAATGTATATTGTAATTTCATTGTAAATCTTGACCGTTCATTATAAGGTCACAAATCTAACGATAGAAATTATGTTAGGGTTTTTGTCCCTAGAAGGAAACCCTTTGTTATGAGGGAAATGTATTGCGATTATGGATTATTGGGAATATTGTATTATGAGATAGGTGTCTGTAAGAGAAAGAAGAGGAAGTTACAACGGGTTTGTTGTAGGTTGTATCCCTTCATTTGTTGGATAATAACAAAGTAAGGACCTGACAATTTCTCTGGTGGACGTAGCCCACATTGGGTGAACCACGTATATCTGTGTCTCTATTGTATTGTGTATCTTCTGTGTTTTATTTCCACATTTGTTTTATTTTATTGTTCCGCGATCTTGTTTTTCTAACAATATTTACATATTACATCGCTTGGCCCTCGCCTATTTGTCGCATACTCAAATATACATTTCTAATTTGAGGATCAAAACTAGGGTGTTACAACTAAAGACGATGTAAATGTAAAAGTAAATGAGACAAAAGAAAAAAAGAAAAAGAAACGAAAAGGAAAAATAATAATAGGAGAAAAACTACTCAGGAATGGGAAGTAAAAGGTCATGCCTATTGGCCTTCCCATTACCCTAGCTCTCTCTATTTATCCTATACTTTAGTTTTCAAAGGGTATTTTTTTTGCTAAGGAGGTGAGGATGCACAAAGGGCCATTAGCTACATTATAAGTAGATATTGTTGGAATAAGAGGATTGCGTGACCATTTGAAGCTGGTTTTCCCATTCGGGTTTCTAAAGTAAATTTTGTGTGTTCATTTTGATTAGTTATTGTGTTTGTGGTTGTGTATTTCATTTGTGTGAGTGCATAGTTCAGATCCATATTCATTTCTTTTCTCATTATGTTAAGGGTAATGAATTATGAATAGTAAAACAAAGTCACTTTCCTCTGTGGTTAATTCGATGGTGATTTCCAGTGTAGGAAATTTTGGCTGTTGTTCTCATAAATAGAATCTATATGTATCATTGGACACTAGAACTTAATCAATTTGTGGTTCTTTGTTGAGAGGGATGAATAGTAAGTAATGGATTGATATTGTTTTTTTCTTAATTTGAATACCAACTTCTATGTATGTTTTGGGACAACACCCTCACACATTCATTGCCATGCAATTGTGCACTCACGTATCAATTAATTTTCATATGAAACCTTATTGGAATCCAATATTCAACAAACCCAAAATTCCCATTCCACTTCAAAGTCTAAGATCAATGGATAAAATTACATAGATTTTGCAATTAGTTAGATAAGTTGTCAATTTTGTCTCTCGGTGATAGTAATTCAATGTTCAATGAGGTCATTGGTTTTTGGATAGTCCATATACAACAAAATTCTTGAGCCCAAGGCCATACATTACATCTATTGTATTCTAGATATTGCACACAATGTTCGATTTCTCCTCCTTGGGGTCAAAGATAGGCCATTTGGGTTTTATACAACATTGGCAAGTTGTGCCTCTTGTCTCATGGCTAAGAGTTGAGGCTAAGTGATGTAGCCAAAGCATGAGATTCATTCACAAGATAAAATAAAACCATGAAAACACATGAGAATGGAAAAATAACTCTCTTTTATTCCTTCTCCATCCTAACTATTACAATGGAAGTTTAACACCTTATAACTATTATTTGAGATTTTCGAAAACAACTATTTTTAGAAAAATATCTAAATTTAGGAAATTCTTGCATGACTCTAAAACTCACCACTAACTAAGAGATAACTAGAGAGACACTATTTTTCAACTCGCTTTTCTAATTAAGTTCATAAACTAAGAGATAATTGAAAATTGAAAAATTAAAAATTCTCGTAAAAACACTAAAACCCCAATTTGAGGCCTTATATGAAGGAATTTGGCCCCAAAAAAGTGTCGAAATGATGTCCATTCTTATAGATTAGATTGGAACGATTGTGAAATCTTCGAGACACAACTCCTCATAAAATTTCATCCCAAACGGATAACTGAGTCAAAAGTTATGAACCTCGAAAAATCCCTGAAAAATACCTACATCATTCTCCTCCAGTTGAAAAGAATGCAGCTCCTACAAGTTACTCTCTTAAAACTGTTACCATTTAATGGGATCTAGGTTTAGTAAGCCCCCCTCTGTAATCCATGTATTCTCTGTTGGTGCTAGCCTTCCCATTGGACTAGATATCGGTTGTATTGGCCTTGCCGAGTATGAAGGATATTCTTATCTAAAATATGTGCAATATTTTCCTTTTTCTTGTTTGGAATGAATTGTTTCCAATCCACCTCTACCTCATTGTCATCACCCAGATCATCCCCATGGAATATATACAAATCATAAATGTTAAACACAGGGGAGACATCAAGGTCAACTGGTAAATAAACCTTATAAGCATTCTTGTTGATTTTCTTGAGAATATTGCAAGGACCAATTTTCTTATACTTCAATTTGTGATAGGCTCCTCTAGGAAACCACTCCTTCCATAAATAAACCATCACCAAATCACCTTCATTGAATACATGGTATCGTCGGTGAGCATGTTTTATAATTTTGTTCTATTCATTACTAGCCTGTAGGTTTTGTCTCACCTGTTGTTGCAAGTGTTGAACATGTTATGCAAATGCTTCCCCATCATCACTGATCCTATCCCCAAGTGGTAGCTGCACCAAATCTAGGACACCCATAGGATTTCTACCGTAAACAACATGAAATGGATATTTACCTGTAGATCTATTCACTGAACTATTGTCAGCAAATTCTTCTTGAGGTAAATCCAAATCCCATTGCTTGGGTTTCTCTCCAACAATGCTCCATAACAGGTTTCCCAAACTTTGATTTACCACCTCGGTTTTCCCATCTATTTGGGGGTGATAGGCATTGTTGAACTATAATTTAGTCCCCATTGTCTTCTATAAAGTCCTCCAAAAATGACCTAAGAATTGATTATATCTATCAGAGGTAATAGGTTTTGGTACCCCATGTAATCTAACAACTTCTGAAAAAAACAAATCTACCACCCTCGATGCATCACTAGTTTTATTGCAAGCAATGAAATGAACCATTTTAGAGAACCTATCAACAACCACAAAAATAGAAACATTACCTCCATGTGTGTTTGGGATCCCCAACAAAAAATCCATGCTCAGATCTGTCCATGGGCCCATGGGCACTTTTAATGGCATATACAACCATGTGTTATGTGAGTGTCCTTTAGAAATTTGACAAATCCTACACCGTGCCACATACCTGGTTATATATTTTTTCATCTTTGGCCAGTAATACTTATCTTCGATTAAGGCTAATGTCTTATCCTTTCCAAAATGTCCTGAAAAACCACTACTGTGAAGGTCCCTGATAATATTTTCCCTCATTGAACCAATTGGAATGCATAATTGTTTTCCGTTGAAGAGGTATCCATCTTACATAAAATATTCCCCTTGATTAAGATCTGTGTTCCCAACGATTGGTTTCTTCAACTGTTCCACAATCTCCTGAAAATCATTATCGGATGCATAGAGATCCTTTAATGAAACAAACCTAATTACTTGATTTTCCATGGTTGTCAAAAGAACAATGCGCTAACTCAAAGCATCTTCAACTTGATTCTACCATCCTGATTTGTGCTTCAAAAAAAAGGTGTAACCTTGTAAGAAAGAGACCCATTTTGCATGTCTATTGTTGAATTTCTTTTGGGTGTTTACATATTTTAATGCACTGTGATCGGTAAATAACACAAACTCTTTTGACACTAGATAATGCCTCCAATGTTGCAATGCTTGGACAATTGCATAAAATTCTGCATCATATGTGGAGTAGTTCTTTCTTACCTCATTCAATTTTTCAGTAAAGAATGCAATTGGTCTACCTGTTTGGCTAAGAACAACTCCAATTCCTAAATGTGAAGCATCACAGTCAACCTCAAACACTTTATCAAAATCTGGTAAGGCTAATATGGGTGCCTCAGTTACCTTCTTCTTTAGAAACTTAAAACTTTCCTCAGCTTCATTGGTCCACACGAATGTCTTGCCTTTGGTGCAATCTGTTATATTGCTAAAATTTCAGTTAAATTTTCTGTAAAAGGTGGCCATCCCATGAAAAATTCTTACCTCTGTTATTCTCCTGGGACTAGGCTACTCCAAAATTGCTCTGACCTTATTTGAATACATCTTAACTCCCTCTATCGAGATAACAAAACCTAGAAACACCAAAATTTCTTGTAGGAAACTACATTTCTTCAGGTTTGCATACAATTGATGTTTTCTCAATGCATCCAATATAATTTTTAAATGTTGCAAGTGATCTTCTTTGTTGTTACTGAAAACTAGGATGTAATCAAAATAAATGACAACAAACTTACCAATATAAGGTCGAAGCACATTATTCATTAGCTGTAGGAAAGTGCTAGGAGCATTGGACAAATTGAATAGCATCACCATCCATTGATATAGTCCATACCTGGTCTTGAAGGAAGTTTTGCATTCATCCCCTTCGCAATCTGGATCTAGCGGTCTCCACTTTGTAAATCAATCTTACTAAAATATTTAGCTCCATCTAGTACATCCATCATGTCATCCAACCGTAGTATAGGAAACCTATATTTTATGGTAATATTATTGATTGCTCTTCTATCTATGTACATCCTCCATGTATTATCCTTTTTTGGAGTAAACAAAGTCAACACAACACATGGACTCATCCTTTCTCTTACAAAACCTTTCTTTATAAGTTTCTTCACTTACCAGTTGAGCTCTACATATTGTGTAGGACTCATCCTATAGGCTTCTTGATTAGGTAATGATCCTGAGATTAGATCAATGTGATGTTGAATATCCCTCTTTGGTGGAATACCATCGGGTAGTTCATTAGGGATAACATCAACATATTCTTCTAGTAACTTGTCCACTTCAATAGGAATTGGTGTGTCTTCCACGAATCCTTTTTGCACTATTAATGCATAGAAAAATCTCGTTTCCTTAACAAACTCTCTTTTTGAAAACATATTCTCAGTTTTTCCCTCATCCTTAAGGGGCAATAAGACGACTTTTGATCCATCCTTCCAAAAGATGTAGGTATTCTTTCCTCCATCATGCATGACTTTTCTGTCATATTTCCAAGGCCTCCCCAATAACAAATGACATGCATCCATCGGAATGACATCACACCATACTTCATCTTTATAAGTCTTACCAATGGAAAACTTGATAAAACATATTTTATTAATGGTGACTTCATTCCCCTTTTTTAACTATGAAATTTAGTAAGGATGAGGATGTGTTTCACAACGTAATTTCAACTTATCTACCATCTCTTTGGAAACCATATTCTCACAACCGCCACTATCAACAATAACTTGACATACCTTTCCCCTGAAAGTGCATCTCTTTCGAAAAATATTTGTTCGAAGCCAAGAATCTTCATTGTCGTTACCCTGCCTTTGCTCTTTTTCGGGAAATACCATTGACCTCTGTATCATGAGACTCTCCCCCATATCAGGTGGGAATTTATATTCAACTCTTTCTTCTTCATTCTCAACTTGGACCAAGTTTAGACTAGCTTTTTGTCCTTGCTTCGGCTCTTGCATGTTACAACTTGGGCATTCAAATTCTCGACGACCCTCTACACCATACTTGAAACACACACAAGGTCCTCCTCTTCCACCACCATAACCTCTACCCCTTTGAAATCCTCTTCCTCGTGGTTGATTTAGGTTACCTAGTTGAGTATCTTCTTCTTTCTAAATTCCTTGGGATGATTTGCCTCTGCCATATTTAAAACCACCCCATGAGGTAGAAAATGTACCCCTCCTTGCTCCTCTATTCCTTTGAGAAAATTATCGGTTTATATTTTCCTTGACATTTATGGCTAATTGGTATCCCTCTTCCACATTGCGAACCCTATGGCTGCTCAATTCATATTGAATAGAAAAATTTAAACAACTCACATACCTTGCAGTCAGTTTCTCATCAGTTTCATGGTGATCCATGTGAATGGACAACTGATAAAACTCATTTGTGAGTTCCTCCATGGTGGACAGGTTCTGCTTCAAGTTTTGAAATCTATGAAAAAGGGGTTGGGTATAGTCAAGAGGAAAAACATTTTCTCACAATTTTTTTCCATCTTGCTCCAGGTCTTAATTTTGTCTTTTCCTTTTCTTACTTTGTCTTTGTGCACATGATCCCACCAGATCATGGCATGACCCTTCAGCTTGGTGCATGCAAATTTCACCTTCTTTTCCTCTGGCATAGGCTACCATTCCAAAAAATTTCCATGGCGTTAAACCAATCTATTAACTCCTCTAGTTTAAGATTCCTTGCATATTATAAAAATTTCATCTTGATCCTATCATTTCTCCCTTCTAGATCCCTAAGCATCCTTTCTTCAAAATACAGGCGCTCTAATTGTTATTCTTCATGTTCTATATACTTATCTACATCTCCTTGGTATGTATCCTCATCATACACTTCTCTTTGTATTATTCTCTGACTAGCCAACATGTTTGCAAGATCTTCTACTTTCCTTTGGAGGTTTTTCATATCTTTGCGCATCTGAGAAAGACTTTCTCTTCCTCTTCCTCCCCCAACCATCTTCCTGCTCTCATACCAGATGATGTAACCAAATCATGAGATTCATTCAAAAGATCAAATAAATCCATGCAAACACATGAGAATGGAAAAATAGCTCTCTTTTATTCCTTCTCCATCCTAACTATTGCAATGGAAGTTCAACCCCTTAAAACTACTATTTGATATTTTCGAACAGAACTATTTTTAGAAAAACAACTAAATTTAGAAAATTCTCCCATGACTCTAAAAGTGACCAATAACTAAGATATAACTAGAGAGAAACTATTTTTCAACTCACTTTTCTTATTAAGTTCATAAACTAAGAGATAACTGATAATTGAAAAATTAAAAATTATCGTAAAAACACTAAAACCCCAATTTGAGGTCTTATATGAAGGAATTTAGCCCTGAAAAGGTATTGAAACGATGTCCGATCTAATAGATCAGATTGACATGGTAGTGAAGTCTTCGAGACACAAATCCCTGTAAAATTTCATCCCAAATGGATAATCGAGTCAAAAGTTATGACCCTTGGAAAATCCCTGAAAAATTTGTGCATCACTAAGTAGAGTGATCTATGCTAAAGGGGATCCCTACAACCATTTTGAAATTTCATTAGTTTTTTTCATTGAATATGTGAGCACTCTGTAAATCTGTTTGGTTGATAAGAAGACTACAGAGGTAACTTTTTCAACCAACTTTGAGACCCAAAACTAGCCTTTCGGATCTAGAGAGGGCTCTCTCGAGAGACACTGTCTTAGCGTGGGATATGGATTTAAAGTTGTTGGCTAGATTTAACACCTTTGAAATAATAATTTTTGGTTATATTGGCACAAGAGAGTAATACCTTGGGCTATGGATTTGGTTCTAGAAAACGATAGAAACAAATGACTCGGTGACTGAACTTGAGAGGATAAAGGCTAAGCAAGCAACAATATTTAGTGTAAAATCGTTGTGTGAGGCGGGGAGAAAACACATAAAGAAACTTGGAGCACCACTGAGGATGAATTCAAAGTTTAACTTAAAGGAAAATGGTTTGTCTAAATGGCGCGAATCCTAGGGCACTACGCAGTGAATCCCAGGTTTGAAAATACATTCCTATTTAGACATAAATAGATATGAATAAAGAATACAGGAAGTATGTACGCAAAGAAAGGAAACAATACATCCAACTGCTACAAGTAGAATATTTTCATCAAAGCTTCAGGAATTTTTCATTAAATTTCGATCGAACTCAAACTACATTCAATAGACACTGTCTATACTAATTTTTCAGACCAACTTGGCTTACATTGAAAAGATAAAATATATAGGAAAGGGTGTCGCTTGGGATGCCCTAATCTCTAGCTACTGTCCCTAAAAATTAGGAAATTGATTGTTCTATGCTAAATGACTCTTCGCATGACACCTTTCCAAAAATAGAAAACAACTACATCTGGTCATGTCATGACTTCTTGTGTTCCGCCATGGGGATTCGATTATCAACAAGGTCTCGTCATGGGGAGAGTGATATGTAAAAGCCTTTTTTTGACGAGGTATTTGAATGATCAAGTATTCTGACAAGGTCCTGCCATCCACTGTAATGGTCTTGATTTCTTTGGCACACTAATTCACTAGGGTGAGTGCGCGACGAGTAGCTGTTGACTTTCGTGATCGTTACCGAAACGAAAAAATGGTTTCAGGGCGATGTCTCCTTCAAAACTGTCAAGAACTAAACTCTGCTTGATGCTATGTGAATGAACTTATCTAATCTTGCTTCTTCTACGCATTGGCAAGAACTACGTGGAATCTCTCTTCAGTCGCTTCACATTCTCTAAAATGCTTCACATTCCTTTCTTCTGACAGCCTCTATGTTTCATGCAGATGTACGATTGTATCCTGTGACTCTCTGAGCTATCTTTTGAGCCACGTCACATTTCCTTCGCAGCCTTAAGATGCTAACACTTCAAGGGTCTTTGCTACTAATTGTTGTCTCAATTCCCTGTTTTCCTGGTAAAGTTTGGCGACAACAAGTTTTTCCTACTTCAGTTGCTAAGATGGCTCTCGAACATTAGTGCCCACGACATCTGTCCTCCTTATTTTGGTCCCACTTACTCAGCTTGTACCTTCGGCATGCTCCAGCCGAATAGCACGCATAAGTAATTATTCAGTAGTTGATTTCGCGTGCGGCTTATTTGAGACTTGGATTTTCCCAACTTCCTTGTCCTTCCTTGGCCTGCCCCTTCTCCAGGGTATTTGTTGTTGAGGAGACAGGGCTTCTAATGTCTTTCCTTCTTGTGCAACTTCTTCTACTCCAGGCTCTGAGAAATGTGATATCCTTGCTTTTGTGGGAAAAGGTGAAAATCCATTTAGATCTTTGGGGGCACCTGCTGCGAGTGAGAACGAATCCTAGTTGTTTTGGGGCTCTAGCCTAGTGCTTCTGCCACTTTGCATGCTTTTTCTTACATTTTGGGAGGTTTCCATGGTGCAACTGTATTTTTCTTACGTGCGATGGATCTGGCAAAGGCCCAAAGCGGAGAATTCGATCACCCTGGGCTTGCAGGAAGATATTACAAACAATGCATAAACCCGATTTGCGAATAGAATGCATGCGGAATATATGAGATTTATAACAGAGGAGGCGGGAGGAGGAAACACGCTAAGGAACATTGAATTCATGGTGACTAGATGTTTCGAATTAGACTGCATATTTTCCATAGCACATTTGCATGTGTAAAGTACATCTGATAAGGGCTGCAGAACATACATGATATGAACGCCACGATTTTTCATTCTTCCAACCTTCATAATGAGCCAATCATGGTTACTGCACTTGCCGATGCAACTTCTATTAACAACTTGCCTAGACCTGGGGCATGTAGAAACACCCTTTTTGATAGGACCCGACTCTTTTGGAACAGGATCGTACTTATTTACCCATGTTTGGAATCTGACATCCCTTCCGAACTCCAAATGCCAACCGACCATCTGTTGACTTCGACTTGTTTTTTGTTATGTACCTGACCTCACGTGCTTTGACACATGGGCCATAACTTGACTAAAACCGACTCTAATTGAAGAGAAAAATGGTGGCGCTAATAGCTAGCTCCAATGGGGATGCTATCCTCCCCGTGAGGTAGAAAAGAACAGTAGACCAGGTGCTTGACGATTGGGCCTTATTCGACTTTAAGACACTAAAATATGAAAAACAAATGCAACCTAAACCTATCAACGTAGTTTCTAAAAGACTCAGCATAAAACTCAGGGCCTTCACTTTGGGCTTCAATTTTCTGCTGACATATTGACTCGACAAAAAAAATAAAAATGACTATTTACAATGACATGTGACTTAAACAGATCTTATTTCATCAGATAATGTTTGAGGAACCCGTCGTTTACAGGTCCCCAACCAACACACTCTCCATTTAGTTCTTCCAGAAATTAAGCATATTCCGCAATGTGCACCGATTTTGAATGGACCTGTCCACAGATTATTGAATTTTCTGTGTTTTAACACATATTTCATCAAATTTGGAAATATTCAGTGGATCTATAATTTTAGAACTTTATCTAGATTGAGTTTTTTCAAAAAAGGAATTAGAAAATAATTTAATCCATTACTTTGAATGTATATATTCACCATTGTTTTGTTATAAAGGTATCATTATAAACTCTCATGTATCATTATAATGTATTCCCATTATTATTATTTATATTTTTCTATTGAAAGTTAAATGGATCTAGATCACAATAGTGGATCTTGATTTAGCTACTTCTTAACTTGTGTGTTAAGTAAAGGAATGGATCTAAATAAAAAACAATAGATCTAGAATTTCGAACTAAATTAGCAAGATTGTTTTTTTTCAAATTGTGGAATTAAAAAACTGCTTGGTTCACTACTTTTTGTATATATTCAC